>JAOSBN010116342.1:0-37466 GCA_027563595.1 Erythroxylum suave | reverse complement strand
TAATTTTACCACTTAATAATCATTCAAGTGTCCATTCTACCCCTCCATGTAATGCCTTACCCTCTCAATCTTAAGTGACCTTCCTATTTTGCCCTCATATACTTTTACTCTTTCATTTCCACCTACACCATACTATACTCAAATAAATCTTAATTTTCCATTAATACTATCAATTCAGTCAAACTATGCCATAAATCAATAACATCCAAAAAGAAAAAAAATTTGGGGCCCAACATCTCCTTTCTGCTACACCATTATGTTGTGGAATGTAAAGTGGAGTCCACTGGGATACTATCCTATTATCTCTTGGATAAGTTAGAAATTTCTTGTTTAAGTATTCACCACCTTGATCTGATCAAAGTGCCTTAACACTTTTACCGAGTTATTTCTCTATTTCATGTGTAAATTGTTTAAACATTTTAAACACTTTAGACTTGCATCTTATTAAATACACATACCCATATCATGACTAAACATCGATAAAAGTAATAAAGTAAACAAAACCTCCTCTGGCATGAATGGACATCAGACCACATACATCAGAATGTATTAGGTCTAATAATCCATTCATTCATTCACCCTTTCCTTTAAAAGATAATTTACTCATTTTACCTAACAAGCAAGATTCACATATGCCATATGATTTATAATCGAATGACCTTAGGCTACCATTCTTGTATAGCTTAATCATGTGCTTCTCACTTGTATGGCCAAGTCGATCATGCCTTAAGTAAGAGGATTTTAGGTTATCTCATTTTGTCTTTTATTTTAATTGATATTTAAAATTTGATTAGAAATATCTAATATGTAAATTCCATTGCATAATGTAGCAGTACCATACAACATTTCATTCAACATAATTAAACAACCATTACTTGAAAAAGTTAAATAAAATCTCGCTTTATTAAGACATGAAACAGATACAATATTTTTACTCACAATGGGTACATAATAGCAATTTTCCAAAATTAATTCTAGCCCACTAAGAAGATACATATATGTCCCCGCAGCTAATGCAACAACTCTTGCTCGATTTCCCACACAAAAATTCATCTCTCCCTTCTTCGGTGATCTATTTTCCCTCAGACCCTACATATAAACATATGTGTGTGAGTCACATTCGGTATCTAACCAAATGCTATGATCAGAAATAGTATTTACCTCAATGACAAACAACATACCTGAAGAAGATGGTGGGGCATCTAATGCCTTCTTATATTTCAATAACTTAGGATAAGCTTTGCAATTCCTCTTCCAGTGCCCTTCCTTGTTGCAATTGAAGCATATTCCCTTTGGTTTTGTCTCTTTTACCTTCTTCTTAGCTACACCTCCCACTAGCCTCTTGGACTTCTTCTTCTTCTTTTGGTTCTTTAATCAAGAACTTGAAGCATAGTCCACCAACATCACAACCTTACTATCTTTCCTGAAAGTTTGCTAAGCTATTTTAAGAAGATTAATTAGCCTTGTATTCTCGTGGATATTTAGTTCATCCGATAGTTAAACACAAACTGTGAAAAACTATTGGTCAAACTAGTGAAAATTAAGTTCATACTTAATTCATCATCCATAATGAAGCCTAAACTGCCTAATCTCTCAATGTATTGACTAATCTTCAGTGCATGCTACACTAGAGATGATCCTTTAGCCATCTTAGAATGAAAAAGCAATCTAGAGGTCTCAAACCTTTCAGACCAAGCATTTCATCAAACAATTCGCTCAAATGGTAGATTATGGTATGAGCATCCATAGCCTCATACTGCTTTTGCAGTTCTGGTGACAAATGGGCCAACATTGTACAGCTAGCTAACTCACTATCATTTAGTGGCTTCTTGTAAGCAGATGATCCCTCAGCCATCTTAGAAAGAAAAAGCAACCTCAAGTTCTCGAATCTTTCTAACTGAGCTTTCTTATCAAACAATTCCCTCAGATAGTAGACTATGGTATGAGCATCCATAGCCTCATACTGCTTTTACAGTTCTGGTGACATAGAGGCCAGCATTATACAGCTAGCCAACTCACTATCATCCAGTAGCTTCTTGTAAGCTCTTTAATCTTCATCAGATGCATCAACAACAAGGGGATCAAGAAGTGGTTCATCTATGACTAATCCTAGTTTCTCAGATTTGAAAATAAATTTCAAATTCTGTAGTCAATCTAAGTAGTTTGGTCTTGTGAGTTTGTTGGAATCTAACAGGGAGCATAGGTTCACACTAAAAGACATCATGGTGACTTAATAACCTAGAAGAATGTGAAAAAAGTTAGAATGTACACTTAATGCATATTAATAAATTCTTTAATCACATGCAAGTAAGTCCCACTATTCTTATTCAAATCCATAGCTCTCAATAGGAATTCGAGAAAATTTATAGTTTTCCTAATGGGTCAATATCTGATATCACCAAGAATGACCTTGGGTTTGCCCAGCAAGCCACCTTCGGATAATTGGTAGGCATCATTCATACCAATTGCATTCAAGTATGCAACTATTGTCTTGTGCGACCAACTGTTGATTTAGTACACTCATTGGAACATCAAATCTTCATTTGTATATCCCATGTATATAACCTAACTTTGCCTCTATCCACGTTAACCTTGGATTTGACCAACAAATTAACGCTTCCAGTTAGGACCAACCCATTAACCTGGAAATGTAATTTCCGTGGTTGGAAAATATTCATGTAGAGTGGGCTTGGGTTTGGCTAACAACCCAACTCTAAAAGAACTTTGGTTATTGCCATATCAATGGAAGGCATAAGTCCTAATACTTGGTTGAGGAATTTGTTCTTTGTTCTCATCCATACTTTGAGCCTATGTCTATAATAACCCTTAAATTGCATCTAATGCATGCATCACACAAAAGAGGTTTAATTTCAGTTTTGACTTGGCTATACATCTCAATTTCATGTTTCGATTCAAATCTTGAACCTAATTGGGTACTAGTGTTAGTCTTGGATAATCCGAATTATAAATGTGGTTGGATTAGGAACCCTAAAATTCAATTATTTTGATGCCCAAATTAAGCACTTTAATCCTTGTATTTTTTCCTTTCTCTAGTCACACTAGAAATGCTATGCTCGACTTGGATTAATTCTACATTAATCCTTAGGGTTTCCAAAAATCCAATACGCCAATCAGTCCTCTATATTATCCCTAGGTCATCTCAAATTTACCTAAACAATTTTGGAAAATGCCAAAATTATCCTGATGGCCAAAATTGTCAAGATAAATAAGTTAATCTATTAGACACTAAAGAGACCAATTCAATGTTTGGAAAATTTTTGGAACCCTAATTTCAAGCACATGCATTAAGCATGTTATTTCCATCAAAATAATATATATATTATCACATAAGAACCTTATTTAGGGCTCATAACTGAAATACGTACATTATAAGTCATTAAGTAAGTCAACTCCATCAACTTTCAAAAAGATGACCAATGTTGACTTTGACTTTATTTATTAATTGAATCAAATTTAATTAATTCTAGAAAAATCCCAAAGTCTTATGCATATTCTAAATGTGTTTAATAAAAAATTCCAGAACCTAATTCTTAGGAATTATTTATTAATAAATAAGAAAAGGACAACACATCATATGTGTTTTCCTTTTAACACAAGTCAACCATTACGTTATGCATGCATAAGATAATTACTTTAACAACAAGTTTCAAGCATCTCATACATGTTGAAACTTCCCATCTTGCGTATGCATGCATAAATTTTATTAAAAAATTATAAAAATTAATATGGAATTTTCATGCATGCATGTTCATCACATTTCCTGATTTTTGGGAACTTTATACATGCTTCAAGCCAAAAATTAATTCATAACAAAATAGAAATGAAATTAAATTGCATTTTCCTTTTACAGAAACATAATATAACAAATTATAAATATTTTTGTGAAAGAAAAATAGTAAAAATTTCTATAATCATTAAGAAATTTTCAAAATCAGCATATGCAATTATTTCTCTAGAAAATCCCAGAAATCAACATATGAACAATCTGGATGTAAATTTGAAATAAAGTGTCAAATGACATTAAATTGCAATTTCTTTCTACAAAAACATAATAGAAAATCTTATAAAATTTTTTGAGAAAGAAAATTATCAAAAAAATTCTAGAATTTACACAAATTTTTCCAAATGAACATGTAATTCAATCATAACCCAGTAAACATTTTGCACAAGCTCAATACATCATCTAACACATGCATTGACTTGCTATGATATCACTGTTTGTTAGCCATGGTTGCATGTATTAGATGCATACGGATGTAGCGGAAGTGTCAGAATCAAGATTCTGACACCGTGATAATGTAAAAACCATAAGATCATAATATGCATGCATAGTTATGCATAAAAGAACATGAAATATAAACTTTTTACCTTGTGTGTCTCCTCCGTTCTTGTTTCTTCTCCTTGTTTGGCTTGTTGCAAACACCAAACCCTTCCTTGATCTCCAAGAACATGCAAATATGGACGAAGAAACAATGTTTAAGGGTTATTTGAGCACAAAATTAGATGAGTTCTAGTAAATGCTCAAGATGATGGAAGATATATGAAGAATTTTGTTGCATTCAATTTGATTCATGCAACAATTGCATGAATTGCAAGACCAAAACTCAAGACACCTAACTCTCACTCTAGAACTCTTCTAGAAACCTTTCTCTATCACTTAAGTGTGTGAGAAGTGAAGGAAGCTCTGTATGTAATTAAAGAACTCACTTGTACACCATTTCATGCCCTTTGTCACGATCATGGCCAATGAGCCACCATCGTGGCCCTTTTGAAACAGGCTTCCCTTCAACCATGATCGTGGCCTGCTTAAATAAGGCAATACACACTTGTTTTCATTTTATCTTTTATGTGTGTGACCCTTAGGTTCTCGGTTATTTAGATGCTTGAATTAACCCTTAATTCAAGCAAATCGTGAAGGGTTTTATGATGCTAATTTACCATAATATAAGTGGATTAACACATGAACTCTTCAATAGTTAATTATCCATCTTATGAACCTTTCCATTGACAATTACTATTTGCAATTCATCCTTTCACCATACTATACCCTATTTGGTTCGGAGTATGGGCAATGTGTCAACTCCCACTAGACTGACTACGTTGCATCTAATCCAAGTGATGTTAGTTCTTGTCCTGGGATCTCATTACTCTATGTGTCATTGAAAACTCTCTTCATGACATATAACTGCTCTAACTAGAGACTCTTGGGTAATGACCTTAATAAGAGGTTGTGGGTATCATCTCCTTTTATCAGGGGTGGTGAATCCTTTATTTGCTACTTAATTACCTTCGAATACTAATAGTTGTACCTAATCACCACCCTAAGGGCAACTTCATCTTGAGGTAACAGGGAATGATGTCAAAGTACAGGATCAGTATCCAAGATATCCTTGAGTACCTCAAGTCATAGGATATTTGCACCATTGCTATCAAGAGATTAATCATTACTATTCAATAGATCATCCATATGATAATCTCATAGCAAGTCATCCGATGTACTTATTACCCTTAGTAAGCATCCACATGTTAACTCTTAACATCTCATCTTTGTAGTTTATGAGATCCACTGCATGATCAAATCCAAAAGTATAACATGTGCTAGTCTATCTAGATTAATAATGTCCTATCTGATTAATCCTATGACTAGGGATTATTTAGATACTGACTTAATTGTACATAATGGGAATCTCATTATCATGATCTCATATGGATTTCCTTCATGCTATGCTTGATATCATGGACTTCACTAATTCAATTTAAGATCAACATCAAGGCATATATAAAAATAATATCAAATTAATTAAAAATTCCTTTCACTTTATTAGTCAAAATAAAGTTTGTACAAAAGTGCTAAAGGTGATTGCCTTTAGAGCACTACTATAGTATATAATGGGATTGATATCTAAAAAAATAACAAAACAATAATAATAATTAATTCAGTAGTTAAGTCAAGGACATTTTGATCTTAACATTCTACTCTAATATCTTTCCATTATTTGAGTATGGTATATTTATTTCTTTGAAGTCCACTCATATAATTTTCTCATTTTACATTGATAACTCTAAATTTTCTGTTGAATGTAGTTTTTTCTTGTTTGCTCCTCATGTCACATTTTGTCTTTAATTTGTTTCATTACTTTTTATTCTCGACTGACTTTTACGATAAGCCCATTTGCATAATTCCTAAATCCTTTTATTGTCCATTTTATACAAATATTCAAAATCTTAGATTTTCTTTCATCATTCTCATACATTCATTATAGCTTTTCATTTATCTCTTCTATCTTTGAAATCCTCTCGTTTTTATCTTTTTTAACTTCCTCTAACATTTGATTAGTTTTTTTCAAGAATCGATCCAATTGCTAACTATCCCAACTTATGTTTTAATGTATTACTTTTTCTTTTTTAGCCTCAAAATGCATTAATTTAATTTTACTACATTTTACTTCAAATCTTTTTTTAAAATTCTTTTTTCCTTTTGCAATCTTCTTATCTAATTTAACATGAACTGTTTTGGTTTCTTGCTAATCGATGAATTTTCTTTTCGTAAGCTTTCCTTATACATCTCTCTTTATTCTTGAAATATCTCACTTTGAAATTCTTTCCTCCAGTGGTCTTATTTTGATTCAAAATTTTGAGCTTTCCCTTTACATCATAAAACTTCCATTTTTATTTTTTCTTTCTCTTATTCCCATTCTTGAAAATTTTATCATATTTTTCTTAGTTAAAGTTACATTTCAACTCACATCAGACCAACTAATTGACCTGGAGGATTACAACAAGGTGTCAATTAAGCTCATCCTTATAATTGTTGTTTATACTCATAATAATCCATATTAAAAATGTTTTTATGGAAACAGATTAGGTCACTAGCAACACTGTCTCTCTACTATGGTTGTTATTAGTAATTTCACTGCGTTTATCAATTCAAAAGAGACATAAGGTATCAAATCTTTAAGAATTCCACGCGATAACATGAGACAATGTATAAATGATGTTAAATTATCTAGCCTACCATATGGAGGAAACCTATTTACTTAGTGAACAAATAGATGGGAAATAACTTCACTAGGAAAAAACTGGATAGAAGCTTAGCTAATTAGCTTTGGTAATCTACATTTCCTGACCGTTCTCCACCTTTACAAATCATCATCTGTTAGATAATTCTAATGTTATCACTCAGCTTGACACGATTAGACCCTTATTCCCCTTCTAGTTCAATCATTTCTCACTGAGCTAGCTGATTTTGAGAAATTCATTAGAAAGGTTATAAACGTATTCATCTGAGTCTCTAAACAATTTATCTGTGCAAAGAATATTTCTTTCATTAAATAAGAAATGAAAGATCTATATCAGTGTAGCATAGGTAATACATATCATCTTCTTCATACTGCTAGAGCTCCTCTAAATAGAATTCAAGCCAAATTATAAAGAGATCCCACTTTTGTTTTTCTATAAAATAAGGGAAGAGATGTTCTAATACATATTTCGAGTGCACTCTTATGTGGTTATTATGTTATAAAACAAAGATCTAGGGATGATTGAATGAAGAATAGAGATTAAAATACATCTTTTTGCATAAATTTGTCATAAATAAGAGAAACACTAACAAGATCATTTCATTGAAGCTTAACAATTAGGTACTTGATTCTGAAGATTTGTCGCTTCAAGATGCTTTTAAATATTTTTCAGATATCTTTTCTTCTTCTACACATGCTACCTCTTCTTAGCTACTTTTGAAATAAATCAAGTTAGACAAGATTAGTCAACTAGATGTTGATTTACTTATTAAGCTAATTACAAATCAAGAGATTGAGAAAGCCTTAAGGTCTTTGAATCCAAACAGAGCACCTGGATCTAATAGATTCACCCCTCATTTCTTCAACAAATCCTGGCATCTGAGAAAGAATATGCTAATTAATGTTATTCTTAAATTCTTCAACGAAGTTCAGATGTTATTAGAAATTAATGGTACCTTTTTAAGTCTAATTCCTAATAATGGAGAATTGAGAACTTTTTCTGAATTCAAACTTATTTCTTATTATAACACTATTTATAGTTCATTACAAAAATCTTGGCTATAAGGATGAAAAAGGTGTTACGAAAATACATTGATATTTCATAAGGTGCCTACTTAACCAACAGAATTATAGGGGATAACATTATGTTTATGCAAAAACTTGTTAGAACTTACACCAAGAAAAGAGGAAGCAAGAATTGTATCACTAAGATAGACCTAAAGAAGACCTATGATAGTGTAAATTGGGGCTTTATTCCAAAAATTCTTCATGCTTTAGAATTTCCTTCTACCTTTGTTTAATGGATATCATAATACATCATCTCACCTTCCTTTAAGATATTTGTGAATGGTCAGCCTAATAAATCCTTCAAAAGCACCAAAGGCCTTAGACATGGGGATCCTATATCACCTTACATCTTTGCACTTGTTATGGAAGTATTCAACAAAACCTTAAAGAGAGTAGTTGATAGAACTAAAGGTTTTAGGTTTCACTCTAGGTGTAAGAATCTATAAATTACTAATCTATGATTTGTAAATTATCTCATATTCATCTCCTAATTTGATCAAATTTCTGTATCAACTCTTATGAAACCCCCTAAAAATCTTTGGCAATATGTCTGGATTAGAAAACAATTGTTCCAAAATTTGCTTTTATTTATTAAAATTAGTTGGAAAAAATCAATCTTCCATTGAAATTGAGACTTTCTTTAAACAACAAACACTTCCTATATAGTACCTAAGAATTCCCATTTTAGATACCAGCCCCACATATGGGGATTTCAACTATCTTCTTAATAGTATCAATTGAAAAATCTCTTCTTATAGTTCCAAGTTAATTTCTATAGGTGGTAGATTTGTGTTTATTTCATCCATACTGAATTCAGCCAATGTTTTTTAGTTTGTACATGCAGTTATCCCTAAAAAAGTAATTAAATCCATAAAGATGTTATCTAGTAGGTTTCTTTGGAATAGGAGTGCAGAAAATGTCAAGAGAGCTCAAATGTAGTGGAAAGAAGTATGCTTATGTAAGGACAAAGGAGGTTTTGGGATAATTTCTCTTAAGCTAATGGACAATGCTATGATGTCTAAGAGGCTATGGAGTTTATTAGCTCATAAGCAATCCCTATGGTGTAAATGGATACATGAGATCTATATAAAAAGAAAGAGTATATCAAGGATGAATATTAAATCTTCCTATTCCTCAACCTTAGAAGGTATTCTAAAGACCAAGGAGTTGTTGAGGAATGAATTTACTTATTTCTTTGAAGATGATAAGCAAACCAATTTTTGGTTTGATAACTAGACATCTCATAATCCTTTTCATAACTTACAAGGAATGGAAGGTCTCAAATCTATTATTGGTAAAAGATTAACAGTAGGTAATACACTAGTTAACATACAGATCCTTATACAAAGCTCTATCCCTTGTCCATTTTTTAACTTGAGTGAAGGGGAAGATGTATTATCTTGAAGAATTTAAAAACATAGTAAATTTACCAATCAATCTTATAGGAAGTTTCTAAATAAACACTATAACAAGATTTCTTGACACAAAGTTATTTGACATAAACAATTTCACTTAATCTTTCTATGGTTAGCTATGAAAAACAAGTTACCAATTGTGGATAAGTTGAAGAGATTCCTTAACATCCCTGATTGATGTATTTTTTGTCAAAAAGAAAAAGAAAGTACTGAACACTTATTTTTTCAATATGTTTGTGTCAATATTACTTGGAAGTATGCATTACAAAATTTCTTTATTCATGATGCATCTAGAAGGTGGGATTGTATAAGGAGATGGTGTAGTGAGATCAAGCATCCTAAACTTACAATTGAGTGGTCATTCAGTCTAGCCATAGTAAGTCTTCTTAAAGCTATATGGGACGAAAGAAATGCTAGAATATTTCAAGACAAAAATTTATTAGAATAACAATTCGCCAAAAGAATTATGCAAATTAGAGGATACATGGCTTGACATAATTCCTAACTCCTCAATGAAGACTATTGTACTATAATATGGAATGTAAACGCCTATTAAAATCTAAAGAAAGCTATATTTATGTTAAGAAGCTTCCATATGCTTGGATTTTAGTATGTATAGCTTGTTGTAGCTACTTTGAAATTGTTACTTGCCATTCATTACTTAATTCATTGTTATTTCCTGAAAAGAAATATACGGTCCTACATACCAATCTTTCTAGGAGGCTCTCTATCTTATTACATATATAAAGGAGCATGAAACCCTTACTCTTTTTTAGGGTGCTATAAAGAATAAACAATGTTAGTATCTTTTCCTTTACTATATTTTCATTTTGTGAAGGATTCCATTCAATAAACTAGGCCCATGCCTTTCTGTATTCCTAGAGTCATTGATGTTGTATTTAGGCTAACCTTTTCCTCTCATTCTTTATATATTCATTTAACGTATTCGTTCAAATTCTTGTACCAAGACAATCTTAATTTTAATATTTTAACTCATTTAACTGAAATATATCCCACTAAATAATATGAAAATGCCATCCATGAAGCATGAGGCATAAGCTACCATTCCAAATGTCAAATATAGGTAACCAATGAAACTATATTCAATGTAAACTTCAAATAATGCATCAAGCAAAGAACCCATTAAGGACCTCTTACAATCATTAATTTGAAAACATAATCAATTTTTTATTATTCTATAGTTAGATAAGAAAATTATTTAAGTAGGCCAAAATGTGTTGGATTGAAAACTTAAGCATATAAGATTTGGTTAAAACGGTAGATTTCAAAATTTTGTTTTTAGAAATCAAATTTCAGTGGAAGCAATATAACTAAATCAATATGTCAAGCCATACATGATACAGTATAAGGAAAATATTTCACATAAGAACAAGATGGTAGAAATATACCGACTTCTTTGCTATAGCTTTAACTCCTCACTGTGCTACCTTAACCTTGGCAATGTATCCTCTCCCAGGTGATGTATCCTCTTCTCATTATTATATCCTTGATCAATCTGATCTACTACTTGTTCTCCTTAGATAACCTAGTTAACAAGATCCTTTGGTAGGAAATGAGAAGAAAACTTGAAGAGAATTTTCCTTAGAAAAACAAGCTAAAGATGAGACACCTCTCATGCAAATTTCGATTATCTCATGCAAGATAGGAGAAAGGTAAAAATTCAACAACCCCTTGCATTCTTTCTCTCGATTTTGGTTAAGTCTCACATAAAGAAGTGAAATACATTCAATGCATCACATCATTCCTTATTCAAACATAAAGATGCCAATAAATGAGACCCTTCTCATTTGTTTTAATATGGCTATATGAAAAGATCAATAACATAAAATGATACATCTCATTTTTGGTTTTGTGATGAAAGAATGAAGAGGGTCTATCAAATGCACCTCTTTCTTCCTTAATCCAATGAATGCTAAACGGTTACATGCTATCCATTAAAAGACAATCATTAAACCATTTAATGATAAGGTTATAACTCTATTTAATAATGACAAAGCATGTTAGAAACCATCTTAAATGTAGCAAACCAATAATAAATGTGCAGCCGCACATTTAGCCCAATAAAATCGAAAATCCACATCCTTTTAATTTTAATAACTTTGAATTAATTTAATTAATCAAATTAAACCAAATTTTAGACCATTTCTAAATGTTCATTTAGGCTTTAATTAAAATAAGCCCAGCATTCAATCATAGGCTTTAAAATCTCTATTTGTATTTGTTACTTTGCTTGATAACCTTCCTAGAAGCCAAATGGGGAATTTAATTGGACTTATATAATTCAAGCTCCAATAAGCTCAGAATTAATTTAATCTCATTATAATTAATTCCAGTTTATGAACTAAATGTCATTCTACTAAAGATAATTAGTTGAACTCATGAATTATTAAATATTATGAGAACACATGTTTCAAATAAGATGTCCAATTGCAAACTCTAAGATGAACCATATTATAGCCATCTGCACAATAAAGGGTAAAATTACCTTTTTACCCTTATGTTGATTTTTCCTTCTAGATATCCCATTTTACTCTACATGGTGGTTAACACACAAGATCTCATCTTCATGTTAAGATTTGATGGGTAGCTAGTCCATTAAACTACTGTGCTAGTTTAATCACCAATCTCCATAAAACATATAGACGTGATGATATCACTATAAACTCTTTATTTGAGTGAATGTTCCTTGATACATGTTTCAATTAATAATTCCAACATGCAAACACTGGATTGATACTCTATAAAAATCCATTCCAATCATATCAAGAATTATAATGAAACACATATGAGTTCACCACTCATTAAGATTATGGTCCATAATAAACGAATGCTTAAATGTATGTTTTAAGGTTAAAATAATGACCTACTTTATTCTCTAAAACATATATGATTCCATAGTCATTTAATAGTGTCGTTATCAATAATCAACTACTATCATGATATGAAACTTATCATTCCCTTGAAGTAAACTCTTTTACGTACATGAAGATAAATCACAACACTACAGTCTAAACCATAATCAGACAACCAACTTGATTATTCAACTGTGAATCAATTATGTTTTATTCTAATAATATACATTTTTCATACATTTCTATGTATATGTATATTACTTAAAAAAGATTCTTGGTACCTTGTAACTAGTTTTATTATGCTTATATATGTAAAACCAAACTCTTTTGTTTTATTAATAATAAATATTTTCATTACAAAAAGTAACTTGAAGAAAATTAAGTTATAAGTAAATAAGCTTGCTTTCCAGGGCACTATATTTACATAACTCCAACAAAATGCTAGATCTAGCATCAAATATTCATATGGATTAAAATCTAGGCATAAAGTAATTAAGTAAAACAATAAAGTCATCCTTCCCCAATCTTTCAATATTAGAACATATTTTTACTATCTCTACTAAAAAATTGACATTAGATTAATTTGATTATACACCATTTAATTGAAGAACTATATTACTTTTCATTGATAAAATACGAGGAAAATGGAATTAATCTAAGATCCGTAGATTCCCAAATATATCCTTTTCAATCAAAATGTTTTATTTAAGTTGTTCTAATTTGTTTATCTAGATATTCATGAACTAAAGGATAATAATAAACTTGTAAATCTTCTATTTTATGGGTCTCCTTTTATATGAAGCGGCCTAACCAAAATATTTTTTACCATGGTGGTAATCTCATTAAAATATACATGATTTATTGTTTTAAGTGAATCTATAATAATTTATGATTACCATTGTACTTTCATTTCAATCAAAGGTGAAGGTATAATACTTTAAGACTAAAAAATCCAATGAGAATATTATTGACTAGCCATTTCATTATGAAATCCTTATGCGTAGATTATTTAAAGAGAGTATTAAAGTATTATTTAAAATCTTTCATGCTTCTATGTATAGTTCCAATGTGACCATTTACAGAATATTCAAATACTATTTTTAGGCAATAATATTTTGTTTTATCAAATTATTAACAATAAAGCCACCAATTCTTTTTGAAAATTTGATCGACTTTATTACTTTTAATGAATAAGAAGTCCATACTCATTTTATGTAATAAACAACATCTTGAAAAAAAACAAACTTGGAAGAGAGCTAGTTTCTTAACTATAAATCATGATACAAATATCGATGTAAGCATTGGATAAAAGCTACTTTCAATTGTGTTTGCTTGTACATTATCATTATCCATTCCCCTCTAGCCCAAGCTTTATGTAAGTTCTAGTATTTTTTACTTTCCTTACTCCATTTCCAACTCTTTTCCTCTATCCATTTTCTTCTACATTTCCCTGCCTATATTCCTCTTCATTTCATCTACTTATACTCTCTTTAACAAACTTTACTCCCACTACTTTATCGTCCATCTGTCTCCAACTCAATCCTTATGTGAGTTCCAACTTTTCTTTGCATTCCTTACTCCATTTCTAGACTTTTTCTACTATTATTTCACTCATCTCTCTCTCTTTAAGTCAAAAGGGATATTTGGGGGATTAAAGGGTCTTGTTTTTGACCTGACCCTTCTAATACCATTTATTTTAAGGTGTCTTCTACTCTTTCTTGTGCCAGCCTGCTTGGTCCTTTTCCTTGAATGACTAATGTTTTCTATAATCCTTATATAGGTTATTCCCACTCCCCCACCCCAGCTGATTTTTCATTAATACCCTCTACCTCTCCTTATCCTACATAAGCTTATAAACTCCCATAATCCCCTAGTTCCCTCTCGATCGTACTAACTTATATAGGTTTTGGAAGCAGTAGCTTCCCTCTCAACTAGAAACAAGTGCTTGGTGCACTTGCTTCCACTTGTTCTTCATTAAAACATCTCAACTAGAAACAAGTGCATGGTGACATCTCTAGTACTTCTCTCCAGTACATTCCACCTACAATTAGGGATGGTTCAACCATTATTTCTCTCACTATTGAGGTCATAAAATAAGGTGGAAATTTATGGGAGTCTATATTGGTCTATTTCTTTCTTCAAAAGTGACCAACCTTCTTAGCGATGAAACTAACCATATAAGTGGTATTGCTAAGTATGGATCATCTCTTCCTTTTCAATTTCATCTTAAAGGAACAAGCCTTAAAATCATAAAAGAGGGACTATAACATTTGAATGGTTTTTCATTCTTTATGAAAATATGGAAACATGACATTAAGATTAAAAATGTTAAGCATAAACATGTTCAATTATGGGTTTTGAAATTGGAACAAAAATATTTGTCCACTAGATGGCTAAATCTCCTTGAAACCTTTATATGCAATTTTTTATGTATGGAGGAACAAACTTCATCAACAAACATATAGAATATGTAAGAATTTTCAATGGTGATAAAACGGATTGTAACCTACCAAAAGAAGTTCTTTTAATGAGAATAGGAGTAAAGGATAAGTTAGTGTAGGACACTATTAAAGTCTCTTACCAATGGTTGCCATCTCTTGCTCAACAAGGGAAGAAATGGGTACTAATAGGGAAGGTGTTCAAAACTAGTTTTTATGATGAATTAATATAACTGGAAAATATTTAATATATAAGTTATAGCATAGATGTTTTCAAGGATTCATGTGCGGTTCATATTACTTCTATCCTTAATGTTAAACCCCATAATCAGAATATAGAAGTTCCTAGCTCAAATGATGTGCCTACTCCCTCTCATAGCTAATTCTGAGGGGATAATCTGATGTAACCTATTGATGATTTTCTGATTCAAGAAGTTGGCATATTAGAGCAACATCCTAACATCCTTTTAGTTGATGATTATGTTATTCAAAAATCTTTTTACAACCATTGAAAAGAAGAAATTTGAGTGAAAAGCTAAGTCCATATCTAAAAAATTATCTAAGAACTACTGTCAATGTTTGCATGGAATGTTAGGGGTCTTAATGATCCCTAAAAATAGTAAGGGTAGCTAATCATATTAAGGAAATAAATCCAAACTTATTTTTTCTTTCAAAAAAAATTAAAGAGATAGAAATATCTAAGCTGGTGGTTGTTTAAGGCTCATTTCAAAGCTCATTAACAACCATGATAGGCATTAAAAAGGAATGGTTGTCATTATATATAATCTAGATAAAGTTTTAGTGTTGAGTTACTAATGCACTAACCAATATGATCATCTTCTAGTTGAAATTGAAGGTATGGGAAAGGCCTAGTTACTTTTGTTTATGCGTCCAGTTTTGCATTCCAAAGAGTTGCTTTATGGAACAATATGATAATATAAAATAATGTAGTGAATCATTCCTAGATCATTATTGGTGACTTTAATTGTATACTACTAGCTTCAGAATTTAAAGGCAAAAGATGTTAAGGAAAACCTTACGGGGAATTTATAACTTGCCTTTAGAATATAGAATTCGTTAATCTTAACCATAATAGAAGATTCTTCATATGGTCTAATAATAAATAGATTTAAGAGCTTTAGTCAACTTATTATGGCTTTAAAAATTCGATTAAAACATAGCTCATTTTAATAACAATATTTGCTCAAACCATTCCCCTATGGAGATTTAGATATTAATGGGAATGTAAGGAGTCCTTCTCTACACATCACATCCATTTTTCAAAAAACCAATAATCAATTTCTGCCTATTTTATTCATAAACATCATAATCATAATTGTTATTACACTCTTTGTTCAATCTCATATACAAACACTTCCAATTTGGAAAGTCATTACAAAACAAAATTATTCAGATACATGCTGCATAATATTTATGGAATACATTATTTAATACAAAAAATAATAGAAACAAATATATAGGTAGATGCCAACTAATCCCAACCTCTATCTTTTAGCTGTTTGCAGTTGCTAGAGGCTTTTACAACAGTCTAAGCTTTAAGCTCTTTTTCACTTGCTAAGCTTTAAGCTCTTTTGCGATGGCTACTTCGATCGCAACAGTCTTTATGTTACCATGCATTCATGTAATGAAATGCTTCACATGTATTCAGTCAATCAATTATGCTTAATCTTACACTTTCACATTCACATTCACATTCTCATTCACATTTATCACCGAACCATGGTCCAGCATTCAACACTTAAGTTAAGAATCACTTCAGTCAACTTAACATACAATGAGCACTTATAATGTGTTTTACATGCATTAAACGCCTCATACATATAATGTCTAGAATCCACACTTTCACAGTTATCAAAATAATTCAATACAAAATTTAAAACAAACAATTAATCATGTGAGACAATCTAGGTTACTTACAGTATACTCTAGATTAGCATTGTCTTCATGATTTGGAAACGTTTAAATGTTGATGTTGAATCTTACGTATCAACATCATGCAATACACATATTGCACACACATTATTAATTTCCCAGTCACATAAACATTTAATTGTACACTTATGTATAACTGATATGTATAAATGTAATGTATAGTGCATGCTTATGTTGACTATTTCGTGTATTTATTCTTAATCACATCACTTGATTTTTAACAACATCATTTGTGTATGTCAAGCTTACTCTTAGGTTTATACGTCAAAGAACTTGGTCATTCAAATAACATAATTCCATCATTCAACATTTGTTTTCTAATATTATATGATCACACAATCTTCAAGTTCTCCATTATTCTTACTCAATGCATATCATTCAATCATTCATTACGGATATTTTAGCTTCCTAAAATCACAAAATATCCCATTTACCATTAATCTTATTGGAATCACATTAGCCATCATAGGTTTACCATCATTCTAATAACATCCCAAAATTCCATATTTGAACACTTGATAGACAACAATCCATTCTTATGTTTATATCCTCAATCATCAGCTTAAACATATCACCCATTTGTATCTCTTATTTCCTCATCAAACTATGTACATTTGAAGCTCCATTCAAGCCCAGATACAAAAGCATTGATAAGTAAATAATTCATACATGTACTTGATTTCGCAAAATAGGCATAACTTTCACTATGGGTGTCATATTAATGTCATCCATATACGGTTTCGAAGAAGATTTCGATTTCTACATCTTCCTTGAAGACCATAAAGAGATATTTTGCAATTTAAAAGGTCAAATTTTCACCTTTATATAGGTGTTTAGAGAATGTCAGCCCAATAGACAAGAAGTCCCTCCAAACGGACATGAACGGAGCTGGAACACTGGAATTTCAGAGAATGTCTACCCAGCAGACATGAAGTCCACCCAATGGATATTTATTGGACAATTTCTAAATTTCAAACTCCTACAAGTTATATCTAACCCATCTTATGCATATCTATAATCTCTAGCTTAATTTCTCATCATTCTCACATTTCATTCCATTTCAAAACATGCAGAAAACACATCATACAAAATTGTTGATCATAATCACAAAAACATTCATACTTACACACATTCATCCTATTTCTACACACAACTCCATTTTCAACTTTACTTTGTCTCTAAATAATCATCTTACTTCTTCTTATTTTAAGGCCAAACACTAGCCTTTCCTTTGGCTTTAAACTTATTCTAGTTCATCTCTATAATCACTTATAAGTTATATGGCTTTCATATACCTAAAACTTATCATTCCTTATTCAAATCTTCTACACTCTTTCTATACAAAAAAAATTTTGGTCATATATTCATCTCTTATTTTTTCAATTATCAACTCTCATTTAAACACCAATTTCCCTATTTTAATAATCCATGAAACCATACATGATATAATATTTTTCATTTTCATGAAAACATAATTTATAGACATATATTTACTCTTCAATGGTCATAACTCTTTCATCTACATTTTTGCACACACTTATACATCTTTTTTGCTATTAATCCATCATCATAATGTTCTATAATCTATTACCTAATAAAACACAAAAGCAAGACATGGATATGTTCATTGTTCATCCACATTATACATATATTTTCAACATCTTTTTCATGATCATCAATCCTCTCAAAATATTATCAAATATGCTTCATTTAATGAAACCATGAAGATTAATATATTACTTACTTGATTTACCCTAAGCTTCTTCAAGAGTCTCCAAGAAACCCTAACTCTTTGTGATTCACAATCATCATCATGGAGGGTGGAGTACATTAAATTTCATCAAAAAAAAGAGATAGCAAGGACTTTGATGTAGGTAGTAATTGAAGATACTAGCAAAGATCAATGTGGAGTGGTGAGATGAGAGTGACGTAGGTGGAGAAGAAAATAAAGAAAGCGACAAAGAAGAGGAGAGCATGAATTAAAATGAAAGACAAGTAAAAGATGGTTTTTCACCAAACCATTGTGGGTTAAAGTAAGTGGCAAGGCAAGTGACACAAACCATTATGGATTAAAATAAGTGGAAAGTTGTCACTTTCTTATGGCCTCCATTTGTTTCTTTTAAATACTAATCCATTTTTTCCCCATTCTAATCCAATTGTCTCCCAATTTTCTATGACACTTGTCATTAAATCTTAGTGTCACTTATCAAAAATTTCTACTACCATTTGACACTTAATTATACTGCCATTTATCAATTGTCTTACCACTTGGCATTTTTCCTAGTCCAAAAATTACTCAAATTTTCAGAAAATTCTCAAATTTCACCAAAAATTTTAAGTCAATAATTTAATTCACCATCTCAATTTTTTGGGAAAAATATTCGATATCCATCATATAATCACATTAAAACAATCATTTATACTCAAAAAATGTCAAATGAGTGCATAAATAGTCATTGCATTATGTTCAAAAATTCAAATTCACGTGTATGTATGCTATATCATCCATGAACATGAAGTGCATATCCTAATTTTTTTCATTGATGTCTCTCATGTACAATATTATAGGGTTCTAACCCTTAGCATGGGAAAACGGGATGTTAGAATTCTCCCCTCCTTAAGAAATTTTGTCCTTGAAATTCTTACCTAATTCATCAAATAAGTGGGGATATTGTTTCCTCATATGCTCCTTCATTTCCCATATATCAACATCACTCAAATAATTTCTTCCAGATGTCCATATCCAATGGGATCACTTGATTTTTCAGTTGCTTGTTCGAATATCCCTCAATGTTAACTAATTCCCAATATATCTCACATTACTCACAATTTTAACTTCCTGTGTTGATAACACCTATGTCGGATCTTCTCGATATTTCTTAACATGCCCACATATAACACAATGGGAATCTGATACATATTTTGATGATTAGGCTAACTCATAAGCCAATTGTCCTATTTTCCTTAATATTTCATATGGAACAATACATTTCGGCTTAATTCATCATTTTTACCGAGCTTCTTTTTATTTTGAATCACTTAATTTCTACTGCAAATTCATGTCACTTATCCTAATATAAAGGTGGACAAATCTTTTTTTCATATAATACCTCGTACGATGTTCTACCAATGTTACAGTGATAACGATTATTATGCTTAAAATCAATCAAAACTATATCTTGACCTCATGTTCCTACAAACTCCAAAATATATGCTTTAAGTATATCTCTAACAATTAGGATTGTTGGCAAATCAAACATTCAGTCACTTGCTTATACATCCTTAACCACTAAATGTTGTTTTAGTGTATTCTTTCTAGGATGTATAGCATAGGTTGTTATTCGTTCTTTCTCTCAATATCTCTTGGCTCAATCATCTTTATCAAGTACACATACTTTTTACTACAATCACAAAACATCATTTTTTCTATTCAAACTCAAAATTCATATTCATTTTCAATTTCTTAGTAAGATTCACAAATTCTAAAGCCTTAATTTGGGCTTTATTAATCTTTTCATGTGAGACTGATCTTAAATTCCATAGCTAATAATACTTTAATTTGCCCAAAATTTAACTCGACGTTCTATGCTATTTGTTACACTGGATTTGGTATCCTTAATATCTAAATTTTAGCTATATTGCTATTGAATTTTTTGTTCAATGCATCATATTACAACACTAGCTTTTCTGGGCAATACTTATTTATACATCATAATCTTCAAGTAACTATATCTATTGAATCAATCTCATTTTCAATTCTTTCAAACTTAATAATTACCTCAAACTTTAATGATCTGTATATTCCCATATATCCAAAATGTTTCACTATACATATAATGTTTCTAAGTTCTCAAGACAATTACTATCGCAACAAACTCTAAATCATGTTCAAATGATCAACTCACGAGACTTTAATTTTCTCGATGCATACAAATTTCTTTACTATGCTACATTAAATTACATCCTAATCTCTGGTGTGAAATATCATAATATGCTACAAAATCTCCAAATCCATATAATATAATTACATCGGTATTTTTAATTCTTCAAAATTCTTTTTACATTCATTAGTCCATCTAAATAACACATTTTTCCTCATAAGTATTGTCAAAGGGGAAAGATTAGTAAAAACTCTATGACAACCTTTGGCAGCATCCAATATCCAGCTAATTCTAGAAACTTTGGATCTCATATGTATTCCTTAGAGTTTCTCACTTCTTTGTTATCTCTATTTTCTTTAGGTTTCCCAATATGCTATGTTCAGGTACTATAAGACCCAACATATTACTTGATCAAGCTAAGACTCAATCTTATTGAATTTTGCATATAATTGTTTCTCCTTCATGATATGTACGATTTACCTCAATTATTCAAAACATTCCTTTCAACATTTTGAATATACTCAATTATCATCTTATGATAACATTTGGTCCTCGAAATTACTAAGTAACTAGTTCCTCAGATGGGGTAACATTATCTCATGTTTTTTCTTAGTCTCTCTATTAATTTATTTTCTAGAATGACTTTCTCCATTCATTCAATTTCCTATAATTTCTCATTGAATTATTCTAATGTTTGTTCATTCAAACTAGTTTCTTCTTACATTTTAATTTATTTACAATCTTAACTTCCTGAGTTGGTAACATATTCATCAAATCTAACTTGTATCTCTTGAATATATTAGCATAGAATATATAGCGTGGACCTAAGTTCTTCTCACATTAGTGATTGTGTTACCTCAAATTCAAGAATCCAATGATGTAGTTCGATACTTTACATCAAACAGAATGCATGCACTCTCAGTAGCAAATTTGACTTCTTACACCTGATTCTCAGTTAGAAACGGGACTCCAATATTCACTTCTGATTTGTTCCATCAGTGATCATTCTTAGAAGTAAACCATCTGGTGTACTTACCCAATTCAGCAAAATTGTCTATCAAAAGAAATTTTCTCTTCTAAATCGTCTATACTTTGTACATATTCTTTATCAATAAACTATCTTCATTATTACTTTTCAGCCATTCCTAATACCTCAATAAGATCAATTGTTATCATAACTTACATGATCTGAAGATTCTCTATAATGATGCTCAGTCAAATAGGAGACATATTTACTTACTCATATACTTTGATCTGTATTAACCAAGTCATTACATCTTATCTAGAGATGTATTTTTGAAAAGTCACCAATGAACACCTTATGCTAATGATATGTTGATCTCAATTGATTCTGACTGACTAACATTTCTCTCTTTATGCCTGCTCATAATCATGGTAGACCTTCCTACGATCATGATAGAAGCTCATGGAATTGACAACAGTCGTAAGGACTCTGCCATTATTGTGACAAAACCAATTAATCTCAACCACAACAGTGGGGATTATGCCACGATCATGCCCTGCTTTTTTTTCCTTCCTTTTCCCTCGAGTCCATCATACATAGAAAAATCATTTACACTCTCAATCTATCCCAATTGATAGTTATACATGCTTTCATGTGCTACTCTGAGTCATCTCATAAGTTTGACTATAGGGACTAAGACTGATGAACCATTAATAAGTCCCAGATCCCTTCCTATTTCATATCCTAGTATATGATACATATGTGCTTAATAACATCACTTGTCATGGCAGTCACATTATCAAATATGCACTCACAGTAACAAATCAACTTAACCTCGAGGACTTCTATATATCTCATTGTCAATTGTTTCTTTCCTCTGTCATCATTTATTCCACCTTTCACATATTTATTCTTAATCAATTCAGAATTATAGAAGCATAATCATCATGGAGTTCTAATCTCAATTCAACTATCATATTCTTACACTAAATCATAACTCTTATCACAATAATTAAATAACCATTTCAATTTCAAGTTACACCCCTCAATATTATAGTAAAGTTTTGGTTTTTTTTTAAAATTTGCTAATACACTTTAAATCTTGTCGTTTCTACTTATATCTTGACTTTCCTCAATCAATCCTCAATAATATATTAACATCTATATCATATTCAAAGACATACCCTCATAATACATTATTAATGTCATATTCGATGACATATTCATAAATACATTTGTATTGAATCTTTATCTATCATATCAAATCATATACTATTTCTCATTTCTAGATATTCACCACTTTCATTTTTTTCGCATTTTGATAGATCATCATCCTTTTCACTGCTCCTAATAGTTTAACTTTTAATGAATGTTCACGCATATGACTTATGTATATGTGACTCAGACTGGGGATCAGTTGCCATTGCATGTTAAGACATAATTCAAATACATGTAACTTCACATATATTTTGAAAAATTCCCATGTAAGGCACTAAGCCTAGGCTCTGATACCGAGAATTGTAGCACCCCACTTCCACCAAGCATGTATCCATACATCTCGAGGACATTCAAACACATACCCTGTGGAAGCTACACACCAGAGTAGTCAAATAACTCTCTTTACAAATTTTTTTGAAACATCACACACAGTTTTAGAAAACCAACAATCAATTTCTACCCATTTTATTCATAAACATCATAATCACAATTTTTATTACACTGATTTTTTAATCTCATTTACAAACATTTCCAATTTGCAAAGTCATTACAAAACAGAATTATTCAAATACACGTGGTACAATATTTGTGGAATACATTCTTTAATAAAAAATAATGAAAACAAATATATATGTAGACATTAACTGATCCCAACCTCTATCTTTTATTTATTTGCAGTGGCTAGCTCCAATTTATTTAATTGGAGATCACCTCTGAGCTTAAGAAAAAGTTGCAATTTTGTTAAGTTTTGCCACCTCAATGAGTTAACCATCCTCGATGGTTCACTCATATCATATAACATATCAATTCATATATTCACATAATTCACATCATTTCATTTTATCATCAGGTAGCATCAATTAGCACTTTATTCATTTATTTCAGATTTCACATTTAAACAATTCATCAGTGCATTTCCATCATTTAACCATACATATCAATCATATATGCAATGCTAATGAGACTCACTTTTAATTGTAATTGTTGTGACCAAATGTCTGTAACTACCCCGTGTCCATTGTGGATACCAGACTCACTGATAACTATCCCTTATCTGTCAGGTTACAGGGCTCATTTTACGTAGTGAGCCAGAGGCTTTTACCATAGTCTAAGCTTTAAGCTCTTTTTCAGTGGCTACTCTAGTCACATCAAACTTTATGTTATCATGCATTCAAGTAATGAAATGTATCACATATATTCAGTCAATCAATTGGGCTCAATCTTACACTTTCACGTTCATGTTCACATTCTCATTCACATTTATGATCGGACTATGGTCTGATATTCAACACTTAAGCTGAGAATCACTTACTCAGTTAAATTGACATTCAATTAGTACTTCTAATATGTTTTGTATCCATCAAATGCCTTGGACATATAATACCCAAAATCAACACTTTCTTGGTTATCAAAATAATTCAGTACAAAATTTAAAACAAAAAATTAATCATGTGAGACCATCTAGGTTGCTCATAGTACTCTCCAGATTAGCATTTGCTTTATGATCTGGAAACATTTGAATACTGATGTTGAATCCTATGTATTAACATCATGCAATACATATATTGCACATACATTATTAATTGCACATTCACATAAACATTTACTTGTACACACTTGTATAAGTGTAATGTATAATGCATGCTTATGTTAGCTATTTTGGTTATTTATCCTTAATCACATCACTTGATTTTTAACAGCATCATTTGTGTGTGTCAAGATTGCTCTTAGGTTTATACCTCAAAGAACTTGATCAGCCAAATAACATAATTCAATCATTCATCATTTCTTTTCCAATATTATATGATCACATGATATTAAGTAACATAATTCAATCATTCATCATTTCTTTTCTAGCATTATATGACCACATGATATTCAGACTCTCCTTCAATCTTACTCAATACACATCATTCAATCATTCACTAAGGTTATTTTAGCTTCCTAAAATCACAAAATATCCCATTTATCATTGATCTTTACTTAATACCCACCATTCATCTTAATGGAATCACATTAGCCATCATAGGTTCACCTTCATTATCATAACATTCCAAAATTCTATATTTGAACACTTGATATACAACAATCCATTCTTATCTCTAAATCCTCAATCATCACCCTAAACCAATAATTTATTTTTATCTCTTATTTCCTAATCCTACTAAGTACATTTCAAGCTCCATTCAAAACTAAATACGAAAGCATTGATAAGTCAAAAATTCACATCTGTATATGATTTGGGACAATAGACATAACTTTCATTATGGATGTCAGATTAAGATCATTCATGTACAGTTTCAAAGAGGACTTAGAGTTCTACAACTTTTATGAAAACCATAAAGAGAGATTTTATCATCTAAACAAAATTTCACCTCTATGTAGGTGTCTAAAGAATGTGCACCCAGCGGACATGATGTCCCTCCAAATAGGCATAAACGGAGCTGGAACACTGGAATTCCAAATCATGTTCGCCCAGTGGACATGAAGTTCATCCAACAGACATTTACGTATCAATTTTCAAATTTTCTACTCCTACAAGTTACATGTAGCCCATCTTACGCATATCTATTATTTCTAGTTAATTTCTCATCATTCTCACCTCCTTTCTAATTCAAAACATCCACAAAACACATCGCACAAAATTGTTGATCATAATCACACAAATAAAACATCAATACTTACACACATTCATCATATTTATGTACACTTAACTCCATTTTCAACTTTACTTTGTCTCTAAATTATCATCTTACTTCTTATTTTAAGATAATACACTAGCATTTCCTTTGGCTTTAAACTCATTCTAGTTCATCTCCATAATCACTTATAACTTACGGCTTTCATATACCCAAAACTTATCATTCCTTCTTTAAATATTCTACACCCTTTCTGTACATAAAAATTTTGGTCGTATATGAATCTCATCTTTTTTCAATTATCAACTCTCATTTAAACAACAATTTCACTATTGTTAATCATTCATGAAACCATACATGATATAGTGTTTGTCATTTTTATGAAAACGTAATATATACACATATATTTACTCTTCAATGCTCATCACTCATTCATCTACATTTTTTCACACACTCATACATCGTTTACTATATTAATCCATCATCACAACATTTCATAATCCATTACCCAACAAAACAAAACAGCAAGACATGGATATGTCCATTGTTTATCCACCTTACACATATATTTTCAACTTCTTTTTTAAGATCATCCCTCCTCTCTAACTATCATCAAATATGCTTCATTTAATCAAACCATAAAGATTAATATATTGCTTACTTGATTTACCTAAAGCTTCTTCAAGAGTCTCTAAGAAACCTTAACTCCTTATGATTAATGATCATCATCATTAAGGGTAGAGTGGGTTAAATTTCACAAAATAATCTAATAGCAAAGAATTTAATGTAGGTAGTAATGACAGATACTAGCAAAGATCAATGTGGATTGGTGAGATGAGAGTGTCAGAAAATGAAGAAAGCAACAAGGAAGAGGAGAAAATGAATTAAAATGAAAGACAAGTAAAAGATGGTTTCTCAACAAACCATCGTGGGTTAAAGTAAGTGGCAAGGCAAGTGACACTTATAACTTGCTGCTTGTCACTTGCTTGTGGTCTCCATTTGGTTCTTTTAAATACTAGACCATTTGTTTCCTTATTCTAATCCCATTGTCTCCCAATTTTCTATGATAGTTATAAAAAAAAATTTAACACTTAATTCTACTACCATTGATCAATTTTCTTGCCACTTGGCATTTTTCCTAGTCCAAAAACTACTCAGAATTTTAGAGAATTCCCAAATTTTACCAAAACTTCTAAATCAATAATTTAATTCACCATCTCAATATGTAGGGAAAATATTCTCTATCCATTATGTAATTACATTAAAACAATCATTTATACCAAAAAAAATCATTTATACCCAAAAAAATGTCAAATGAGTGCGTAAACAGTCATTGCATTGTGTGCAAAATTCAAATTCATGTGTATGTATGTTATATAATGCATGAACCTGAAGAGCATTTCCTAATTTTCTCATTGTTGTCTTTCATGTACTACTCTAATGTTCTAACCCTTAGCATGGGAAAACGGGATATTACACTTGAGGGTATAGATTGAGTCAAAGAAGAATTAATAAAATTCCATGATAAAATTTATGATTCTCTCTATGATGGCCCTCTTAATATTATGGAAAATCAAGCCTTAGCCAATTATATAAGTTCTTTGAAAGATTATTCCTCCATTTTCAAGTAAAAATTAAGGGTCTTATGGTAGAAAGATGGGGACTTCAATTCCATGTTCCTTCCAAATATCACTTCTTATTGGGGGGATCACAAAATAATTTCCAAATTACTCAGCAATGAGGGTAGAATTATCATTGACTAGAATGAGCTTAAAATCCATGTTAGAGATTATATGCTAAAGTATTAGGAACTTTGAAGGTTGAAATCCTATACACCTACTTTATGACCTATCCATTCCTAAGGTAATATCCTTTACGTAGTATGAATTTCTTACTAGGAGTTTCATTGATGAGTATATAAGGGTGGTGGTAATCTCTCTTAGTCTTAAAAAGGTCGTAAGGTCTGATGGGTTCAATGGCTTCTTTTATCAACAAACTTGGAGCTCTATTAAATTCTATGTATGTAAAGTTATTTGTGACTTCTTTGAAAATTCTAAGACGCTAAACATATGGAACTACTTTCGTTTATGTCTAATCCTAAAAACTACTAATCCAAACTCCTTAAAGGACTATAGATCAATTTCTTATTGCAATACATTTTATAAAATCATCACCAAGTTATTGGCTAAAAGGATCAAGCAGGTGCTTCCTTCATTGGTTAGAGAATGTCAAGCTATTTTCATAAAAGGTAGAAGCATTAGAGAGAATTCGATACTTGCATAAAAATTATTGAAGAACTACTATATCAACGGCTCTAGAGCTAATTTTTCTGTTGAATTGATATGTATAAGGCATTTGACTCAGTTAATTAGGATTTTATGATTCTTTCTCTACATGTATTAGGTTTCCATGATAGGATAATTATTTGAATCTCTAAGTGCATAACCATTACTTCATTCAGTATTTTGACAAATAAGGAAGGTAGTCAACTTAGTAAGTGTTATGAAGGTCTAAGACAAGGTGATGAACCCTCTCGTTATCTCTTCACCATATGCATCAAGTACTTAATTGCATTATTTAGGAAGATGTGTTTCCTAATTGTAGCTTTAAGTATTATAAGAAATGCAATAGGATGGACATCACCAATCTTGCTTTTATTGATGATTTGGTATTACTTTGTAAAGCTAATAAAGCCTCAGTGGCTTACTTAATGAGACAATTAGATGAATTAAATGCTTGTTTTGGGCTTCATATTAATAGAGACATGCTTGTGCTAGTTGACCGTGTATAACCTAAAAACCCTAGTTTTTACACTAAAAGGACGTGAGAGGTGGCAAATAATGAAGATCTAATTTTTTAAAAGATTTTAATTCATGAGACACATTCAGAGGCAATAGTCCTATTCAAAGGATGAGGAAAACACAGAAAACATGTTAAGAGATTTGATAGAAAGCTACATTCAAGTTAAAATTGCAAGAAGATTCAATAGACAAGAAATGCAAATTTAGAATTATGATCTTTTTGTTTTCTATTATTTTTTTACGTGTTTGCTACTGGTTTCTTTTTCTATGAATAACTAAAATTGTTTAGTGTTTCAATGTGATGAACCCTAGATTGTGATAATAATATGATTTGATCTTTTATTCAATTCAATTATATTGATTAATTTATTGTGAGTAAGTTTTGTGTTTTATTCTTATTCTAATACAATTGAAATAATTGTGTAACAAGCTAGACATCAGTGAACTTGCTTTTATTGATAGTTTGTTATTATTTTGTAAAGCTAATAAAGCCTTAGTGGCTTACTTAATGAGTTATTAAGAGGAATTAAATGTTTTTTCGTGCTTCATGTTAACAAAGACAAAAGCTACATTATCGATAGATGTTTATTTAAATATAATTATAGACCCATATTTAACATGTTTGTCTTTTCATTTAATATTTTTGTTGTATATTTTGTAGTTTATTCAATCTAAGTGCATTTGTAGGTCATTGTTCCTTTTATGGACCAAAAAGGAGAAGAATTCATATGAAATTGTGGCATAAAACAAAGATTTGAAGTAATTAAGGACCTACACAATTGTATAAAGTAACTGTGTAACTCTCTGTAAATATGTGAAGATTGGAGAATTTTAGTTCTGATCGTATGGAGTTACATGCTTATGTAAGTCTCTGTACTCGTGTGAAATTATGAATTTAGGTATTTTTGTAGACATACGATCACTCACATGCCCGTTTAAGTTGACCATGTGTATCCTAAAAACCTTAGTTTTTACATTAAAAGGACGTGAGTAAAGGCAAACAAGTAAGACCTAATTTTTTTTAAGAGACTTTAATTTGTAGAGACATTTAGAGGCAATAATTTTGGCCAATGGACAAGGAAACACAAAGAATACTTCATGAGATCAAATAGAAAGCTACATTTAATCTAAAATTGCAAGAAGATTCAATAAATGAGAAATGCAAATTTAAAATTATGATTTATTTGTTTTCTATTAGTTTTTTTTTACATGTTTTCTATTGTTTTGTTTTCTATGAATGACTAAACTTGTTTAGTGTTTAGGTGTGATGAACCATAGATTCTGATAATAATATGATTGAACCTTTTATTCAATCCAATTATATTGATTAATTTATTATGATTCAAATATACATTTTATTCTTGTTCTAATATATCCGGAATATTAGTGCACTATTTGATTTCATATGATTAAGAATGATAAATTCTCTTGTATGAATAGATCTACCATAATTGGAAGGACTTGCATGCAAACCTAGTGATAGGATGACATAAATCCTCTAGATTAGGATCAAACCTAATAGCATAATTCATAAATCGATAAAGCAATCTTAAGTGTTTTATCTAGAAAGTTTTCTATTAATCAAATGATGAATTAGTTATTAATAGTCTTGAGAAAGATATTAACATAAGATAAGAATTCTCATGATCCAACAATTAATAATATAATTGCATGACAAAGAGTTAATAATTAAAGGATTCTTAGGGTAATTCATCACCTAGACATTATTATTTGATATGAAATTTTGTAAGTACTTTCCTCTGTCTTACGTTAAGAATTGTTTTGACTCTTAGTTTGCTAATTTATTTTAATTTTAATTAAAATCAAAATTTTGGTTCATGTGTTGTACTTATATTCTTCGTGGGATAGGCCAATACCTGCTTGTGTTAGCTATAGTTATGTCCTGCACTTGTGATAAATTTTAATTATTAATATAAAATGAGACCAACCAAGTTTTTAGCATCATTACAAGGGATAGTAATATTAAGGAAGCCTTACTTTTGTTACTCTAACCATTATTTTCTGTATTTATTTATTTTTATTTTTATTTTCAATGTTTTTTATTTTTTATTTTTTGTTTTTTGTTTTTATTTATTTATTCAATTATTTTATCTTTTGAACTTCTTTACTCTAACTGTGATTTTGTAGTTTATTTTTAGGATTTGAGATTCTTACAATAGCCATAACTCACAATGGAAGGATAAAGTAGCCAGTATTCTCATGGGAGTTATGATACGCCATTACCTATGGTAACATCACCATTTTGGAAAGAAAGCTATGGTAACATATTTGTAGAAACTAAACTAATATCTGTATCGTGTTATGACATTTGTGGGAGTAACCACTACAATCATGAATATTGGGCACTAAATTATATGTGAGAGCAACCAAGCATTCACAAACAACCTTAGATTAATCTATACAAGAATACTTATGATTCATAACGGAGAAAATCTTATGCTTATGGATAGAATAATTATGCTTCAAAATAATATTTTCAACAGCAGCAACAAGAAGATCGATTTATAGATACAATAATGAAATACCTGGCCAAAAGTGAAGGTAGCTAATGTGAATTCAAACAGAGATTTTCTTCACTTAAATACATTAAGCATAATGCAACATATTATTTCATCTCATTAACCCTCCGAGTGAAGAAGAGACGAAGGTCAATTATAAATTAAGTTATATTCTAAGAAGATGAAGGGGTAATTACTGCTTTAGAAGAGAAGAACAAGGATATGACAGAGGAATTAAAGGTAGAAGAAGAAGAGGATGCCTCTGTCAAATAAAAGAAAGAAGTGAAATGGAAAAAATTATCAAAGAAGAAGAAGAGAAGGAAACCTTTATCTAAAAAGAGAAACTAGAAGAGTGAATAAAGGAGATTGAAAAGGAATAATAGGAGGAGCTAAATAAGGATACAATTGATGAATTATTAGTATTTTCTTGAGTAGGGATGGCTCCACTCCCCACAAGAGAAACTTTTTGAGACAACTGAAGATTTAGGAAGTTTTGTTATTTCTTATTTTATTAATAGTTTATCAATGAAAAGGGCATTATTGAAGTCGATTGGATTTCTTAATTTGATAAACTATGTCGTTATTATTATCTTACAACTTGTAGCTCATTCATAGACTACAAAAATGCTTTATGGAGAAATAAGTGGAAGTAAGTCACTAATCATAAACCTAGGTTGATGGTTAGCGTATAGAGTACGTCAAGCTAATGACATTAAACAAGTGTTGAATGGGTGGTAACCTATGAATTAGGATAGGTTTCATCTTTATTTCAATTGGTTTTCATTTTCTATGTTAGTGTAGGATTTTATTTCATGTTAGTTTATGCTATGATATTTCCATGTTTGTTATTTTTATTTTTATTTTCTTTCATCTTTTTATCCATTTTATTTATATTTTGTAAGGATGATTGTATCTATAATTGGATGGATCCTTTAACGAAATTAGAATTCTAAAATTCTTATTAGTGTGGAGAAGGCATTACTTAAGCTTATTATAATCTTTGTTACTAAATTTTATTAACCATTATCCTGGATTAGGTAAAATATATTTATAAATACTTTAGATTATTATTGATTACTGAATTGAAGTAGTATGCAAAAGGATGAAGGTTAGAATGAACTTACTTTTATAAGTATATTTTTAATAGTCATTGAAGAAGTTAATTTGAACGCAATAAGATTAATTTTTTATGAGCTTTAGATGATAGGACAACTTTAGGTCTTTTATTATTTCATGTGTGTTTTCATGCATAGTTGGATGACTCAACAACTTGCTTTTATTATACATATTGAGATCACATTTGTTAAATTAAAAGCATTGAAGTGATAAGACACTTAGATTTAATAATTGGTTAAGACTTTTTCTTTGAAAATTACCTACCATATTTTATCCCTTAGGAGTAACCAATTTTTAGACTTAGCCATTTTTATTAATTATAACCCCATTATTAACCTTTATCCTTTTTTCTTAAAACCTTTTCATTAATTTGAACCCCTAAGGTTATTTAAATTACTTGAATGTTTGAAACTTGAAAATTTGAAAGGTCTAATATTTCTTTTATTACAGTATATGATGAATGCTCAAAAAATATGGATTTTAAAAAATTATGGTGCAAGAATTAAAAAATGTATAGTACCAATGGATTTATAATGCAAAGACCTATATATTGTGAAGTAATAAGTTTCTTGTAATGCTTCTTTTGTCAATTTCCTTCAAATTTGTCACACTTTTGATGTCCTAATCGTACCTTACCTAAGTTCTATTAAACCGTTATACAGACCTTTTGATTTTTGTTTCTAGTTTACTTTTATGTGTTAGAGCTGTGATAATAATGAAAGCATATGGTTAAGAGTTCTACTATGCATTGATTTGAGAATTTAATACTTTTTACCCTAAAAACCTGAGTGCATTGAGTGAAACCTTGGTGATTTTGATTTTTAAAAAATTATTGATGTGATTACTAGTGATATTGAATTATTAAGTTAGTTTTAGGATAACTTGAACTAAATGTATATTAATTTTATTTATATGACACAATGACTTAGCGTACGGATGGAGAACTTAAGATTAATAACAGATGCATGTTTGTCAAGTTGATAATTTAGATTATGATTGGCTTGAGGATAAGAAAAGGCTTAAGTGTTGAGATGTATGATAGATGCGTATTTGAATATAATTATAAACTAATATTTAAATATTTTTTTATTATTCAATACTTTTTTTTGTACATTTGGTACTGAATTCACTCTAAGTGCATTTGTAGGTCATAAATGTTATTCGCACAATGTTACATGCGCTAAGTTTTACTATTAATAACCTTTGTAATTGCTGCAAGTGCACGGCGTTTGCGTAGTACCTAAAGTGTCGATTCCATAAGGAAGGGAATTAATCCTAAAGACTAAGGTAGCTAAGTTCGTAACTAATCCTAATTAAACAACTAACGCAAAAATGAAATCAATTGATAGTCAAATTTAAGAAATTAAAGTGAAAAAAACAAAATAGCAATTCACACAACAATTCGGAAATCAACCTAGAGGTAACCAAGTGAGAGAAAGGGGGATCAATTCGAAATTAAAGAAAATCTACCAATTATGCAAATTTCGATTTAAAGGGCCTAAACAGTCCTAGGCTGAATTACTCTCCCTCGAGTTATAATTCTTAACCGTAATTAATAAACCCTAATTTAAATTAAAGGAATTGTAATCTCTCGATCTACAATTCATCCAAAACCTAAATTAGTTCTAAAATTTTCTATTAACCTATTGAGAGTCTATACTCGATCTCTTGTTACACAACTCTATCGATTTGACTCAATTGTCTACCTATTGATTTACCTAACTCTCGTTAGCCTAAACCAATGATTTTCACTGGTTCACCCTCTCAATTTATTACCAAGTTATGAAGATTCAATATTTAATCACAATTAAATCGAAATAAGCACCATAAAATAATTTTCATTAATCTCAATAATCAAAATTAACCGAAGTTGAGTTTAGACAAAAGATCGACACCCAATAATCGTCAATCCAATCAATACTCAAATTTCATACAATATTGAAATCTAAATAACAATGTGAAATACTATTGGAATAGATCATAGAGGTCACGACTGTGGGAAACTACCAACTCTGGGAAGTAATTCATGTCAAATGTATCTCCATGACTCTCTTCCTTTGTCTCCTTCCTTAATCGCTTGATCTCTCTCTAGGTCGCTCTCGGATTTTTACAGAAAATCTCTTTCTTCTAAACTCTCTTCACTCTCTAATGAGTGCTGACTGTTTCTATTAATATTCTATTTATTCTGTGGAAGCCCTAAGTCAAACTCAAGGTTGTAATAGTCCGAAAGTTCACTCAAAATTTGAGCTTTTGTGTCAGCTCGATACAAGGCACGATCGTAGCCCTAGATGTCATGATCGTGGCTGGTGCTTTACCCGTTCTGTCATGATTGTGTCCTGAAGTGCATGATCATGGCTTGACTTGACGCTCTCTGTCAACATCATGGCCCAAAGTGCACGATCGTGGCTTGGTTGCTTCTTTCTCATCCTTCTCTATCACGACTGTAGCATGATCGTGGCCTATGTCTTTGAGCCAGAAACTCTTTAAATATTCACCGTTCTTCCCTGTTTGTCCTGCAACACTAGCACACACATTAAGGTACCTTAAAAATATAAAATTTAAGCTAAAAAATTCCAACTAACCCATAAAAACACTTAATTACATAAAATGACCTAATTAAGTTCTAAATGTATACTCAACACTCATTTTAACACTAAATGCATAACAATTTAAACTTTAAAACATTATACAAAACACAACTATCAAATGCCTTTATGGACCACAAAGAAATCTTAGTGTGGAACAAACATTTAAAGCAACTAAGGGCTTACATGATCATGTAAAGCAACTGTGTAAGTCTCTGTAAACGTGTGAAGATTGAAGAATTTTAGTTCTAGTCATCTAGAGTTGTACACCCATGTATGTTGATATATATGGCCCTGTATATTGCTTGTGTAAGTCTCTATGTCTTTATTAAATCACTAATTATGGTGTTTTTAAAGATACATGGTCACTCACACGCTCATCTAAGTCGATTGTGTACCAAAAGCCATAATTTTTATTATAAAAGGACTTAAGGAGGCAAACATAGGAGAGTCAAGTTTTTAAGAGATTTTAAGTCATAAGACACATGTAGAGGTGATAGTTTTGATCAAAGGATGAGAAAAACACAAAGAATACTTCAAAAGATCCAATAACTTACATCCAATTCAAACTTGCTAGAAGATTAAATAGAAGAGAAAGGGATATTTAGAATTATGATTTCTTTGTTTTCTATTTTTTTACATGTTTGTTATTGATTTCATTTTCTATGAATAACTAAACTTGTTTAGCGTCTAGGTGTGATTAACCCTAGTTTATGCTAACAATATGATTTAATCTTTTATTTAATGGAATTATATTGATTGAATTATTGTGATTAAATTATGCATTTTATTCTTATTCTAATATATCCGATAATTAGTGCATGATTTGATTTTATATGATTGAGCTTGAGAAATCCTCTTACATGAATATCTCTACCATAATTAAAAGGAGTTTTATGCAAATGTAAAGATAGGCCGACATAAATCCTTAGGATAAAGTTCAAACCTAATAGCAAAATTCTTAAATCAAAAAAGCAATTCTACAAGTTTCAACTGGAAAGAATTTTATTAATCAACAGATAGATTAGTTATTAATAGTCTTAAGAAAGATATTAACATAAGATAGGAACTTTCACTGTCTAATAATCAATATTATAATTTCAAGATAAAGAGTTAATAATAAAAGGATTCTTAGGGGAATTCATCACCTAGACATTATTATTCCATATTGATTTTTTAAGCACATTCCTCTGTCTTAAATTAAGAATTGTTTTAATTCTTAGTTTTTTATTTAGATTAATTTTTAATTAGAATCTAAAATATGATTCATAGATTAGATAATAGGAAGGGGTCATTACTAGTACTTATAGTATTCGTGGGATCATCTTATTTGCCTGTGCTAGCTGTAGTTACACCATGCATTTGAGATAAATTTTAATTATTGACATAAAACAATACCAATCAATTATCAATTCAGGAAATGCCTTAAACTCAACCTAGTTATTATTTTCCATCTCATGTCTATCACTCAAATCTCCACCATTTACCTACCTTGGTGTTCATGTATCCTTAAGGAAAATAACTTATTCAAATTATCGTGGGCTATTGAATTTGGTCAAGAAAATACTTAGCCCTAGATGTCAAAGTGCACATCCTTTTTTGGCAAGTTACAATTAATTTCTTTTGTGGTTAGTAACTTATCCATCCATGAGTCCTTTTGCGTTGCATTTCCTGTGAAGCTTTCTAAGGAAATTGACAAACTTCTCAAGAGTTTTTTTTGGACTGGCAATGAATCCTCCAAGCCTTTTGTATAGGTAAGATAAAATGACATTGTATTGTTAAAAGAGAAGGAAGTTTGGGAGTTAAACTGCAAAGTTGGTAAACAAGGTTATAATTATTAAGAGGCTCTAGAAAATAATAAATGAAAAGGAATCCCTTTGGGTGAAATGGCTTTATAGGCACTGTATAGCAGAATCCAACTTGTTGATAATTAAACCAAGAATAGATTCATCATGGTACTGGCTTAAAATGCTAAAGCAAAGGGACTTCATCCACCCACTTATCAAATACAAGGTGTAATAATCCACTCCTATAAAGCATATACCAAACATACTGAAGGATATTCGGGAGCATACTTTAAGAAAATGGCATGTTAAGAAATTTAAATCAATTCATTTTTACTTTTTAATCCATCACATATAACATAAAACATTCCAATAATCATGTTCCAATTTTGTTCACGAACATATACAGTGTCAAATGTCATTAAATTTCCAAAATTCACATGTACAATATACAATAGTTGAAAGATACAATGCTTCATAAAACATAACTAAGACATTTAGCAGGTACAACTGATCCTGACATTGACCCATATCCAAATGCAAAAGCTACTTTAACTAGATTAGCTAGGTCTCCTCTGAACCTAAAAATTAACGTTGCAATTTTGATGAGTTTACAAAATCAATAAATGAACCATCATCGATTTGCTCACTCAAATAGACATAAACATCATTCAACATTAAATCATGTATACTATATCTTTCAGAATTTAGCACCTGATCATAGTATTCATCATACTTCAACAAGCCTATTATGAACACAAACATTTCATATAATCATTTCAGGATAATCTAATCATTCATATCATCCATATACACATAAACATGGCATATCATTATATCCACTCAATTCAGTCATTCTTTGCAAATATTCATATGGTACATGTAAAGATATAGATGCAAATGCACATGAGACTCTACCTTCATTTTTATTTTTTTTACTAAGTGCCTATTTAACTGTCTCGTATGTACTGTGGATATGGACTTGATTAAGCTGTCGAACCCTTGATTTCTTTAAAATAGACAAAAGTAATAAGATCTAGAAATGCCTTGATCTCCACTATAACCTAGCATATTAAGTTATAGTGGTGACATTTTTGAAGTAAATCACAAATTAGTACAATGATAATCAACACACAAGAAGGGGGGTTGAATTGTGTATACTTTTTCGTTTT
>JAOSBN010116315.1:0-70770 GCA_027563595.1 Erythroxylum suave | reverse complement strand
GTGACTTACCTCTTCCTCCTCTTGATTTGAGAATGATCTCATAGTTTATGAGTGATCCCACCAAGGCATTGAATTCCGATCGATTGAGATCTTTAGACTCCACAATCACTGTGACTTGTGAGTCCCATTCTTTTGGCAGTGAGTGAAGAATCTTTTTCACCTTCTCACTATCTGTCATGTGCTTTCCAAGGTTGCCTAATCCATTGATAATTTTTGCAAAATGATCAAGCATAGTGGAAATAGACTCTCCTTCCTTCATGACAAACATTTCATAGTTATGGAGAAGCATGTTGATCTTTGTTTCTCTAACTTGGTTCGTTTCATCATGAATGATGCGTAGTCTCTCCCACATTTCTTGAGCGCTAGTGCATGAGTTCACTCGATTTCTCTCCTCAACGGTGAGAGTACAATATATCAACTTCATGGCTTTTGCGTTAATGTAGGCTTGCTTCCAATATGCTTTCGCATCGAAGGTGCCTACTAACCGTGCTGACGGGCTGTCTTGCCCATTAAAGTTGAACCAACGTGTTGTTCTTCCCACCGAAGGTGCCCAACGAGTTGTTTTTCCCAGCCAAGGTGCCTAGCGACCATGTCGACAAGTCATTTTTCCCACCTAAGGTGCCTAGCGACCCCGCCAAAGTGTTATTTTCCCCACTGAAGGTGCACCAACGTGCTTTTTTTCCCACCAAAGGTGCCTAATGGCCATGCCAAAAGGCTATTTTTCCCACCGAATGTGCACCAACATGCTATTTTGCCCAGCGAAGGTGGTCAACGAGCTATTTTTCCCTCCGAAAGTACCTAGCGACCATGCTGATGGGCTATTTTGCTGACCAAAGGTGCACCATCAGGTAGATTTTCCTACTGAAGGTGCCTAGGGACAGTGATGATGGGCTATTTAGCCAACCAAAGGTGCACCATGAGCTATTTTACCCATCAAAGGTGCACCAACTTGCTATTTTCCCCACTGAAGGTGTGTCAAAGGGCTTTTTTGCCCACTAAAGGTGAACCAATGTGCTGGTTTGCCCACTAAAGCTGCCTAATGGGTTGTTTTCCCACCGAAGGTACCTAGCGATCGTGCCAATGGGCTATTTTGCCCAACAAAGGTGAACCAACGGGTTGTTTTTCCCGCAGAAGGTGCATAGTGACTGTGCCAACGGGTTGTTTTACCCATCAAAGATGTACCGACTAGTAGTTTATCCCACCAAAGGTGCCTAGAAATCGTGCCCAAGGGTTGTTTTTGCCCACCAAAGGTGCACTAATGATCTGTTTTCCCTATCAAAGCCGCTTAGTGACCATGCTGATGGGCTTTTCCCCCCTTAAAGGTGCACAAACGGGCTATTTTTCCCTTGAAAGGTGCCTAGCGACTGTACCGAAGGGCTTTGTTGCCCACCGAAGGTGCACGAACATGTTGTTTTGCCCACTGAAGGTTCCGAACGAGTTGTTTTCCCACCAAAGGTACCTAACGACCATGTTGAAGGGCTGTTTTACCAATTGAAGGTGCACAAACATGCTATTTAGCTCACCGAAGGTGCCGAATGAGCTGCTTTTCCCATGGAAGGTGCCTTGTCATGCTACCGACGGGCTGTTTTGCTCACCAAAGGTGCCTAACGGGCTATTTTCCCCACCGAAGGTGTTTAGTGACCTTATCGAAGGGCTCTTTTTACCCACTGAAGGTGCAGCAGCATGCTATTTTTCCCACCTATGGTGGCCAAGGGCTCTTTTTCCCACAGAAGGTGCCTAGGCACTATGCCAACGGGCTATTTTGCACACCAAAGGTGCACCAACGGGTTGTTTTTCCCGTCGACAGTGCCTAGCGACCGTGTCAAAGAGCTGCTTTGCCCATCGAAGGTGCACCAACATGTTGTTTATCCTACTGAAGGTGCCCAACATGCTATTTTTCCCACAAAAGGTGCCTAGTGACCATGCCAACAGGCTATTTTGATCACCAAAAGTGCACCAACGGGCTACTTTTCCCATGCAATGGGCCTAGAAATCGTGCCAATGGGCTGTTTTGCCCATCGAAGGTGCATCAACGTGCTATTTTTTCTATAAAACGAGCCTAGCGACGATACGAACGAGTTGTTTTGTCCACCGAAGGTGCACCTATGTGTTGTTTTCCCCACCAAAGGTGGCTAGCAATTGTGCCGAAGGGTTGTTTTGCCCACCGAAGGTGCACCAACGTGCTGTTTTACCCATCAAAGGTGCACCAACATGCTATTTTGGCCATCAAAGGTGCCAAACAGGGTTTTTTCCCATTGAAGTTATCTAGCGACCATGCTGAAGGGTTGTATTTCCCACCGAAGGTGCACCAACAGGCTATCTTGCTCAATGAAGGTGCCCAACGGGCTGTTTTCCCAATTGAAGGTTCCTAGCAACCCTATCGATGGGCTATTTTGCCCGCCAAAAGTGCCCAACGGGCTAATTTTTTGCACCAAAGGTGCCTAGCAACTATGCCAACGAGCTATTTTGCCTACTGAAGGTACACCGATGGGTTGTTTTGCCCACCGTTGGTGCCTTGTGATCGTGCGAAAGGGCTATTTTGCGCATCGAAGGTGCACCAACATGCTATTTTTCCCACCTATGGTGGCCAAGGGCCCTTTTTCCCAAAGAAGGTGCCTAGGCACCATGCCAACAGGCTATTTTGCACACCAAAGGTGCACCAACGGGTTGTTTTCCCCATCGACAACGCCTAGAGACCGTGTCAAAAGGCTGCTTTGCCCATCGAAGGTGCACCAACATGTTGTTTATCCCACTGAAGGTGCCCAACATGCTATTTTTCCCACAAAAGGTGCCTAGTGACCATGCCAACAGGCTGTTTTGATCACCAGAAGTGCACGAACGGGCTACTTTTCCCATGCAATGGGCCTAGAAATCGTGCCGATGGGCTGTTTTGCCCATCGAAGGTGCATCAACGTGCTATTTTTTCCATAGAACGAGCCTAGCGATGATACGAACGAGTTGTTTTGTCCACCGAAGGTGCACCTATGTGTTGTTTTTCCCACCAAAGGTGCCTAGCAATTGTGCCGAAGGGTTGTTTTGCCCACCGAAGGTGCACCAACGTGCTGTTTTGCCCATCGAAGGTGCACCAACATGCTATTTTGGCCATCAAAGGTGCCAAACAGGGTTTTTTCCCATTGAAGGTATCCAGCGACCATGGATGAAGGGTTGTTTTTCCCACCGAAGGTGCACCAACAGGCTATCTTGCTCAATGAAGGTGCCCAACGGGCTGTTTTCCCCATTGAAGGTTCCTAGCAACCCTATCGATGGGCTATTTTGCCCACCAAAAGTGCCCAACGGGCTAATTTTTTGCACCAAAGGTGCCTAGCAACTATGCCAACGAGCTATTTTGCCCACCAAAGGTACACCAATGGGTTGTTTTGCCCACCGTTGGTGCCTTGTGATCGTGTGAAAGGGCTATTTTGCACATCGAAGGTGCACCAACATGCTATTTTTCCCACTGAAGGTGCCCAACGGGCTTTATTTCCCACAGAAGGTGCCTAGCGACTATGCCAACAGACTGTTGCACCCATCAAAGGTGCACCCACAAGTTGATTTTCGTGCCAAAGATGCCTAGCAATGGTGCCAACGGGTTATTTCGGCCACCATAGGTTCGCCAACGTGTTGTTCTTTCCACGAAAGCAGCCTAGCGACCGTGTTGATGGGCTGTTTTGCCCATCAAAGATGCAATAATGTGCTATTTGTCTAACCAATGGTTCCTAGTGATCATGCCTATGGGTTATTTTGCCCACGAAGGTGCACCAACAGGCCATTTTTCCCACTGAAGGTACCAAGCAACCATGTTGAGGGGTTGTTTTGCCCATTGAAGGTTCACCAACATGCTATTTTGGTCACTACAGCTACCTAACGGGCTATTTTTCCCATCGAAGTTGTTTTGCCCACCGAAGGTGATCCAAAGTGCTGTTTTGCCCACACAAGGTGCCTAACAAGCTTTTTTTCTCACCGAAGCAGCCTAGTGACCCTGTCAACGGGTTATTTTGCCTACCTAAGGTGCAGCAACTGGTTGTTTTTCCCATTAAAAGTGCCTAGCGATAGTGGCGATGTGCTATTTTGCCAGACAAACTTGCAGCAACATACTATTTTTCCCACTAAATGTGCTTAGCGATTGGGCCGAAGGGTTGTTTTGCCCACCAAAGGTACACCAACGTGTTGTTTCACCATCGAAGGTGCCCAACAAGCTATTTTCCCACTGAAGGTGCCTAGCGATCGTGCTAATTGACTGTTTTGCATGCTGAAGGTCCACCAAGAAGTTGTTTTTCCCACTGAAGGTGGCTAGAAATAGTGCCAACGGGCTCTTTTGCCCACCGAAGGTGAACTTACGTGCTGTTTTGGCCACCAAAGGTGCTCAACAGAATGTTTTTCCGGCCATACTGTTGGGATTTTTTACCCACTGAAGGTGAATCAACAGGTTGTTTTTTCACCAAAACAACCTATCGACCATCTCAAAGGCCTGTTTTTCCCACTGAAGGTGCACCAACGTGCTATTTTGCCCACTGAAGGAACCTAATGAGTTGTTTCTCCCATCGAAGGTGCCTAGCAACCATACCAATGGGCTCTTTTGCACACTGAAGGTCCACTAATTAGTTGCTTTTCCCACTGAAGGTGTCTAGCGATCCGACCAATGGGTAGTTTTGACCACCAAAGATCCACCAACGGATTGTTTTTCCTACTGGAGGTGCCTATCGACTATGCTGACAGGCTGTTTTGCCCATTGAAGGTTCCTAGCGACAGTGTCGAAGAGCTGTTTTGCTCACCAAAGGTGCACCGATGTGATGTTTTACTCACTGAAGCTTCCTAATGGGCTGTTTTTCCCATCGAAGGTTCCTAGTGACCGTGTCAACGGGCTATTTTTCCCACCATAGGTGCACCAACTGGCTCTTTTTTGTACCAAAGATGCCTAACGACCATGTCGATGGGCTATTTTACCCATCAAAGGTGCCCAGCGACCCTGCTGATGGGCTATTTTGCCCAAAAAAAGAGCCCTAGCCTGTTGTTTTTCCTACCAAAGTTTCCTAGCCACAATGCTGGTGGGATGTTTTCCCCACCAAAGGTGAATCAACGGGCTATTTTTCCAACGGTGCACTAATGGGTTGTTTTGTCCACCAAAGGTGGCCAACGGGCTGTTTTGCCCACCAAAGGTGCCCAATGGGCTATTTTTCACGTAGAAGGTGCCTATGGACCTTGCCAACGAGCTATTTTGCACATCGAAGGTCCACAAACGGGCTATTTTTTAGACAAAAGGTGCCTAGCGACCATGCTAACAAACAATTTTACCCACCGAAGGTTCACCAATGAGCTATTTTCCCACCTAAGTTGCCTAGCGACCATGGATACAGGTTGTTTTCCCACTGTGGTGAACCAACAAGTTGTTTTTCACACAAAAGTTTCCCAGTGGTAGCGCCAACGGCTATTTTTCCCACCGAAGGTGCACCAATGCGGTGTTTTCCTCACCCAAGGTGCCTAGTGGCTGTGCTCGAGGGTTGTTTTTCCCATCATAGGTGCACCTACGTGTTAGTTTGCCCACCGAAAGTACCCAACCTGCTATTTTTCCCATCGAAGGTGCCTAGTGACTCTGACGACGAGCTGTTTGGAAGATTAAAGGTGCACCAATGGGGTGTTTTTCCCACAATGGTACCTAGCGACCATGCCAATGGGCTGTTTTACCCACAGAAAGTGCACCAACGTGTTGTTTTCCCCACCGAATGTGCCTAGTGACCTAGTCAACGTGCAGTTTTGGCCACCGAAGTTGCACCAACATCCTATTTCTCCCATCGAAGGTACCTAGCGACCGTGTAAAAGCACTATTTTTTCTACCAAATGTGCGCCAACGTGCTGTTTTCATGACCAAAGGTTCATCAACAGGCTGTTTAACCCATCGAAGGTGCCTAGCGACCCTGATGACGGGCTATTTTGCCCACCAAAAGTGCCCTAGCCTGTTGTTTTTCCTACTAAAGTTGCCTAGCGACAATGCTGGTGGGCTGTTTTTCCCACCAAAGGTGAATCAACTGGTTGTTATTCGCCGTAGTTGCCTAGCGACTGTGTCAAAGGGCTATTTTTCCCACCAACGGTGCACTAATGGGTTGTTTTGTCCCCCAAAGCTGCCCAATGGGCTGTTTTGCCCACCGAAGGTGCCTAACGGGCTATTTTTCCCATAAAAGGTGCCTATGGACCTTGCCAACGGGCTATTTTGCACACCGAAGATCCACGAACGAGCTGTTTTTTAGACTAAAGGTGCCTAGCGACCATGCTAACAAATAATTTTACCCACCGAAGGTTCACCAGTGAACTATTTTCCCACCTAAGTTGCCTAGCGACCATGGATACAAGTTGTTTTCCCACCAAAGTTGAACCAATAGGTTGTTTTTCCCACAAAAGTTTCCCAGTGGTAGCGCCAACGGGCTATTTTTCCCACCGAAGGTGCACCAATGCGGTGTTTTCCTCACCCAAGGTGCCTAGTGACCGTGCTCGAGGGTTGTTTTTCCCATCATAGGTGCACCTACGTGTTATTTTGCCCACCGAAGGTACCCAACCTGCTATTTTTCCCACCGAAGGTGCCTAGTGACTCTGACGACGAGCTGTTTGGAAGATTAAAGGTGCACCAATAGGGTGTTTTTCCCGCAATGGTACTTAGCAACCATGCCAATGGGATGTTTTACCCACAGAAAGTGCACCAACGTGTTGTTTTCCCCACCGAATGTGCCTAGTGACCTAGTCAATGTGCAGTTTTGGCCACCGAAGTTGCACCAACATCCTATTTCTCCCATCGAAGGTACCTAGCGACCGTGTAAAAGCGCTATTTTTTCTACCAAATGTGCGCCAACGTCCTATTTTCATGACCAAAGGTTCATCAACAGGCTGTTTAACCCATCGAAGGTGCCTAGCGACCCTGATGACGGGCTATTTTGCCCACCAAAAGTGCCCTAGCCTGTTGTTTTTCCTACTAAAGTTGCCTAGCGACAATGCTGGTGGGCTGTTTTTCCCACCAAAGGTGAATCAACTGGTTGTTATTCGCCGTAGTTGCCTAGCGACTGTGTCGAAGGGCTATTTTTCCCACCAACGGTGTAGTAATGGGTTGTTTTGTCCCGCAAAGCTGCCCAATGGGCTGTTTTGCCCACCGAAGGTGCCCAACGGGATATTTTCCCTATAGAAGGTGCCTACGGACCTTGCCAACGGGCTATTTTGCACATCGAAGATCCACGAACGAGCTATTTTTTAGACTAAAGGTGCCTAACGACCATGCTAAAAAACAATTTTACCCACCGAAGGTTCACCAATGAACTATTTTCCCACCTAGGTTGCCTAGCGACCATGGATACAGGTTGTTTTCCCACCAAAGTTGAACCAACAGGTTGTTTTTCCCAGAAAAGTTTCCCAGTGGTAGCGCCAACGGGCTATTTTTCCCACCGAAGGTGCACTAATGCGATGTTTTCCTCACCCAAGGTGCCTAGTGACCGTGCTCGAGGGTTGTTTTTCCCATCATAGGTGCACCTACGTGTTATTTTGCCCACCGAAGGTACCCAACTTGCTATTTTTCCAACCGAAGGTGCCTAGTGACTCTGACGACGAGCTGTTTGGCAGATTAAAGGTGCACTAATGGGCTGTTTTTCCCACAATGGTACCTAGCGACCATGCCAATGGGATGTTTTACCCATAGAAAGTGCACCAATGTGTTGTTTTTCCCCCCGAATGTGCCTAGTGACCTAGTCAACGTGCAGTTTTGGCCACCGAAGTTGCACCAACGTCCTATTTCTCCCAACGAAGGTACCTAGCGACCATGTAAAAGTGCTATTTTTTCTACCAAATGTGCACCAACGTGCTGTTTTCATGACCAAAGGTTCATCAACAGGCTGTTTAACCCATCGAAGGTGCGTAGCGACCCTGCCGACGGGTGGTTTTGCCAACCGAAGGTGCACCAATATGTTGTTTTTCCCACTGAAGGTGTCTAGCGACCGTGCTGATGGGTTGTTTTGCCCATCAAAGGGGAACCAAGGGGCCGAAGGTGCTGAACAACAGTGCCGACGAGCTGTTTTGCCCACCGAAGGTGCACCAATGTGCTGTTTTTCCCACCAAAGGTGCCTAGCGATTAGGTGGAAGGGCTGGTGTGCACACCGAAGGTGCATCAATGTGTTGTTTTTCCGGTCAAAGGTGCCCAACGAGTTGTTTTTCCTGCCAGAGTCACTTAGTAACTGTTTTGACGTGCTGTTTACCCACCAATGGTGCTGAGCGACCATGCCGAGGGGCTATTTTTCCCATCGAAGGTGCCTAGTAACCATATTGAAGGGTTGTTTTTCCCACCAAACATTCACCAACATGCTGTTTTGACCTTCAAAGGTGCCTAACGGGCTATTTTTCCCATTGAAGATACCTAGTGACGGAGCTGAACGACTGTTTTGCCCACCGAAGGTGCAACGTGTTATTTTTCCCACCAAAGTTGCCCAATAGACTTTTTTTGTCACCGAAGGGGCCTCGTAACTATGCCAACGGGGGATTTTGCGCACCAAAGGTGCAGATTTCGGGTGTTTTTCGTATCGAATGTGCCTAGCAACCGTGCCAATGTGCTATTTTAAGAATTGAATGTGCACCAACGTGATGTTTTTCCCACTGAAGGTGCTTAGCAACTAGACCAAAAGGCTATTTTGCCCGCTGATAGTACCCAACGGGCTGTTTCTCCCACCGAAGATAACTAGCGACCATTCCAACAGGCTATTTTGCACACCAATGGTCCACCAGCGGGCTATTTTTCCTACCGAAGGTGCCTAGCAACCGTGTCAACCAGCTGGTTTGCCCACCAAAGGTGCACCAAAATGTTTTTTTGCACGAAAAGTGCCCAACGGGCTATTTTTCCCATCAAATGTACCTAACGATAGTGCAAATGGGTTGTTTCGCCCACCAAAAGCACACCAACGTCCTATTTTTCCCATCAAATGTGCATAGTGACCCTGCCGACGTGTTGTTTTTGCCATAGAAGTTGCAGCAATGTGCTATTTTGCCTGTCGAAAGTGCCAAGCGAGCTATTTTCTTCACCAAAGGTGCACCAACAAGTTGTTAACCCCACTGAAGGTGCCTGGGGACCCTACCAAAAGGCTATTTTGCCAACCGAAGCTGCACCAATTTGTTATTTTTCCCACCGAAGGTCTAGCGATTATGCTGAGGGGTTGTTTTACCCACCAAAGGTGAACCAATGGACTATTTTTCGCACTGAAGGTTCCAAATGACCGTGCCAATGAGCTGTTTTGCTCACCAAACATGCACTAGTGTGTTATTTTTCCCACAAAAGGTGCCTAGCGACCGTGTGAAAGGGTTGTTTTACACACCGAATGTGCACCAAGGTGCTGTTTTGCCCACCATAGTTGCTTAGTGACCGTGCTGACATGTTGTTTTTCCACCGAAGGTGCCTAGTGACCAGACCGACGGGCTGTTTTTCCCAACAAAGGTGCACCAACGTGCTGTTTTTCCCACCGAAGGTGTCTAGCAATTGTTTGCTCAATGAAGGTGAACCAACTGGCAATTTTTCCCATCGAACGTGCCTACTGACCGTGCTAGCAACTGTCTTGACCATACAAGGTGCACCAACTTCCTATTTTTCCCACCGAAGGTGCCCAATGGGCTGTTTTTCCAATTGAAGGTGCACTAATGTGATTTTTTCTCATCGAAGGTGCCTAGAGACTATGTAAAAGGGTCGTTTTTTCCACTGAATGTGCACCAACATGTTTTTTTACCCACCAAAGGTGCCCAACAAGCTATTTTTCCCACCATAGTTGCTTAGCGACCGTGCCGACATGCTGTTTTTCCACTGAAGGTGCCTAATGACTAGACCGACGAGCTGTTTTTCCCACTGAAGGTGCACCAACGTGCTGTTTTGCCACCGAATGTGTCTAGCAATTGTTTGCTCAACAAAGGTGAACCAACTGGCAATTTTTCCCATTGAAGATGCCTACCAACCGTGCCGACGACTGTCTTAACCATAAAAGGTGCACCAACTTCCTGTTTTTCCCACCGAAGGTGCCCAATGGGCTATTTTTCCAATTGAAGGTGCACTAATGTGATTTTTTCCCACCGAAGGTGTCTAGTGATCATTTGCTCAATGAAGGTGAACCAACGGGTTATTTTTCCCAGGTAAGGTGCCTACCAACCTTGCTAAAGTGCTATTTTTCCAACTGAAGGTGCACCAACGTGCTTTTTTCTCACTGAAGGTGCCTAGTGACTATCCCAAAGGGTTGTTTTTCCCACCAAATATGCACCAGCAAGCTATTTTTCCCACTGAAGATGACCAACCAGGTGTTTTTCCCGCTGAAGGTACCTAGCGACTGTATCGACGATCAATTTTACACACCAAAGGTACCTGAACGGGCTATTTTTCCCTATAAAGATGCCCAACGGGCTATTTTTCCTACCAAAGGTACATTGCAATCGTAGCCTTGGGTTGTTTTGCATATTGAAGGTGCATCAACATGCTAGTTTTCACACTGAAGGCGCATATCGAATGTGCCGATGGGCTGTTTTGCCCACCGAAGGTGCACTGATAGGTTGTTTATCCCACCAAAGGTGCCTAACATCCGTTCCAAAGGGCTATTTTGCCCACCAAAGGTGAACCATCCTACTATTTTTCCCATCGAAGGTTCCTAGTGGCTATGTCAATGCGTTTTTTTGCCTATTGAAGATACACCAATGTATTGTTTTTCCGGTCGAAGGTGCCTAACGTTTGTGGCGAAGGGTTGTTTTGCCCTTCGAAGGTGAACTAACATGTTGTTTTTCCTAGAGAAGGTGCCAACGAGCTCTTTTTCCCACAGAAGGTGCCTAGCGGCTGTGCCAACAGACTAGTTTTCCCATCGAAGGTGCACAAACTTGTTGTTTTTCCCCCCGAAGGTGCCGAGCGATCGTGCCAAAGAGTTGTTTTGCCCACCAAAGGTGAACCAATGTGCTGTTTTTCCCACCAAACGTTTATCCCTCTAAAGATGCATGAAGGTACTATTTTTCCCATTGAAGATGCCCAACGAGTTGTTTTTCCCATGGAAGTTGTCTAGCGACTGTGTTAACAGGCTATTTTTCCTACCAAAGGTGCACCAACATGTTGTTTTACCCACCGAAGGTGCATAGCGAGCATGTCAATAGACTATTTTGCTCACCAAAGGTGCACGAACGTGTTGTTTTGCCTACCGAAGGTGCTTAATGACCATGCCGAGTGGCTGTTTTGTCCACTAAAGGTGCACCAAGGTGTTGTTCTTCCCAGCAAAGGTGCCTAGCGACCATGCCAACGGGCTATTTTAACCACCAAGCGTGCATAAAGGTGCTATTTTTCCCACCAAAGGTGCCTAGCAATCGTGTCGATGGGCTGTTTAGCCTACCAAAGGTGCATCAATGCACCTTTTTCCCACTGAAGGTGGCCAACGACCTATTTTTTCCACTGAAGGTGCTTAGCGACATGCCAACGGGCTGTTTTGCCCAACGAAAGTACATAACAGGGTGTTTTTCCCACCGAAGGTTCCTAGCGACTGTGCCAAAGGGCTATTTTCCCACCTACTGTACACCAATATGTTGTTTTTCCCATTGAAGGTGCCTAACAGACTGTTTTTCCTACTGAAGGTGCCTAGCGACTATGCTAATGAGCTATTTTGCCCACCAAACATGAACCAAGGTGCTGCTTTTCCCACCGAAGGTGCCTAAAGACCATCTCAACGGGCTGTTTTACTCCCTCAAGGTGCATGAAGGTGCTATTTTTCCAATTTAAGGTACCCAACGGGTTGTTTTTCCTATGGAAGTTGCCTAGTCACCATGTTGACAGGCTATTTTTCCTACCAAAGGTGCACCAACATTTGTTTTTCCCACCGAAGGTGCATAGCAATTGTGTCAATGGGCTATTTTGCCCACCAAAGGTGAACCAATGTGTTGTTTTGCCCACCGAAGTTACCTAACGACCGTGGCATCGGGCTATTTTGCCAATTGAAGGTGCACCAAGGTGTTGTTTTTTCCAAAAAAGGTGACTAGTGACCATACGAACGGGCAATTCTGTCCACCAAACATGCACCAAGGTGCCGTTTTTCCCACTAAAGATGCTTAGCGACGGTGCCGATGGGCTGTCTAGCCCACCAAAGGTGCCTAATGGGCTATTTTTCCTATGGAAGGTGCCTAGGGACCATGCCATTGGGCTGTTTTGCCCATTAAAAGTATCCGACATGGTGTTTTTCCCACAAAATGTGCCTAGTGATTGTGCCAACAGGCCGTTTTTCTCACATAAGGTTCACGAACGTGTTTTTTTCCCATCGATGGTGCTCAACAGGCTATTTTTCCCATCGAAGGTGCCTAGCGACGATGCCAATGGGTTGTTTCGTCCACCGAACATGAGCCAAAGTGTTGCTTTTGCCACCGAAGGTGCCTAGCAACCGTGCCGACAGGCTATTTTGCCAACGGGTTGTTTTTCGATGGAAGTTGCTTGGAAACAGTGCCGATAGCCTGTTTTTCCCACCGAAGGTGCACATAAATGTTGTTTTTCCCACCGAATGTGCATAGCGACCATGCCAATGGGCTATTTTACAGACCAAAGGTGCACTAACGTGTTGTTTTGCCCATAAAAGGACTGTAGTGACGGACTGTTTCGCCCATTGAAGGTGCACTAAGGTGTTGTTTTTCCCAACTAAGGTGCCTAGCGACCGTGCCAACGGGCTGTTTGTCCACCAAACATGAACCAACATGTTATTTTTCTTACCAAAGGTTCCTAACAACCATGTCGATGGGCTGTTTAGCCCACCGAAGGTGCATCAACGTATTGTTTTTCACACCGAAGGCCCCTAACGGGTTGCTTTTTTCAATGGAAGGTGTCTAGCCACATGTTAATGGGCTGTTTTACGGGGCAAAGGTGCACCAATATGTTGTTTTTCCCGCAGAAGGTGCATTGCAACCAGGCCAATAGGTTGTTTTACCCACCAAAGGTGCATAGCGACCATGCCAATGGGTTATTTTACCCACCAAAGGTGTACCAACCTGCTGTTTTGCCCACCAAAGGTGCCTAATGACCGTGTCGACGGGTTGTTTTGCCTACTGAATGTGCACCAAGGTGTTATTTTTCCCAACTAAGGTGCCTAGTGACTGTGCCGATGGGCTATTTTGCCATCCAAATGTGCATGAACATGCAATTTTTCTGACCAAAGGTGCCTAGTGACTGTGCCGATGGGCTGTTCAGCCCACTGAAGGTGCATCAATGTGTTGTTTTTCCCACCGAAGTTGCCTAGCGGGTTGTTTTTTCCACGGAAGGTACGTAGCAACCGTGCTAATGGACTATTTTTCCAGCCAAAAGTGTAACATATTGTTTTTCCCATCGAAGGTGCATAGCGACTGTGCCAATGAGCTATTTTGCCCACCGAAGGTGCACCACGGTGCTATTTTTCCCACTGAAGGTGCCCAACAGGCTATTTTTCCTACCAAAATTGCCTAACAATCGTGCTGAAGTGCTGTTTAGCCTACTGAAGGAGCACCAACGTGTTGTTTTCCCAACCGAAGGTGCACAATGGGATTTTTTTCTCTTACCGATGGTGCCTGGCGACCGTCCCAATGTGCTATTTTTCCCACCGAAGGCGCCTAGCCACCTTGCTGATGGGTTATTTTGCCCACCGAAGGTGCACCCACGTGTAGTTTTTGCCACATGTGGTGCGTAGCAACCATGTCGACGGGATGTTTCTCCCATCAAAGGTGAACCAAATTGGTTTTTTTCCCACCGAAGGTGCCTAGCGATCTTGCTGATTAGCTATTTTGCCCACCGAAGGTGCACCAACGTGTTGTTTTTCCCAAGGGAGGTGCCCGATAGGTTGTTTTTTCCAATGAAGTCGAACCAATGTGCCTTTTTCTCCACTGAAGGTGCCTAGCAGTCGTCCCGTCAGGCTGTTTTGCCTACTGAAGGTGCACCAATATGATGTTTTCCCATCGAAGGTTCCCAACGGGTTGTTGTCCCCACTAAAGGTGCCTAGCAACCGTGCCGATGGGCTACTTTTCACATCGAAGTCGTACCAACATGTTGTTATTCCCAACGAAGGTGTATAGCGACCTTACCAACAGGGTGTTTTGCCCACGAAAGGTACACCAAGGTGTTGTTTTTCCCACCAAAGGTGCCCATCAGGCTGTTTTTCCTACCGAAGGTGCCTAGCAGTTGTGCTAAAGCGCTGTTTCTTCCACTAAAGGAGCACTAATGCGTTGTTTTCCCATCCCAACGTGCACAACGAGCTTTTTTTTCCCGCAAAAGGTGACTAGTGATCGTACCAATGTGTTATTTTTCCCACCAAAAGTGCCTAACAACCTTGTCGACGGGTTGCTTTTCCCACCAAACTGGCACCAACGTGTTATTTTTCCTACAGAAGGTACATAGCAACCACAACGGGCTTTTTTTTCCACCAAATGTGCACCAATGTGTTGTTTACCCACCGAAGGTGCCTAGTGACCATATCAATGTGTTGTTTTTCCCATCGAAGGTGCACCAATATGCTGTTTTTCTAACCGAAGGTGCCTAGCGACCATCCTGATGGGCTGTTTTGCCCACTGAAGGTGCAACGATGGCTTGTTTATCCCACCAAAAGTTCCTAGCATCCGTGCCAAAGGGCTATTTTTCCCACCAAAGGTGCACCAACCGGTTGTTTTTCCCATCAAAGGTTCCTAGTGGTCGTGTCAATGCGTTGTTTTACCTATCAAAGATACACTAATGTGTTGTTTTTTCGGCCAAAGGTGCCTAGCTTTCGTGTCGAAGGGCTATTTTGCCCTTTGAAGGTGCGCCAACATGTTGTTTTTCCTAGCGAAGGAGCCAACAGGCTGCTTTTCCCATCGAAGGTGCACGAACATGTTGTTTTTCCCACCAAAGGTGCCAAGCAACCGTGTCAAGGAGCTGTTTTGCACACCAAAGGTGAACCAATGTGCTGTTTTGCCCACCAAACGTTTATCCCTCTAAAGTTTCACGAAGGCGCTATTTTTCCCATTGAAGGTGCCCAATGTGTTGTTTTTCCCATGGAAGTTGTCTAGCGACTGTGCTAACGGGCTATTGTTCCTACCAAAGGTGGACCAACATGTTATTTTTCCCATCGAAGGTGCATAATGACCGTGCCAATAGACTATTTTGCTCACCAAAGTTGCACCAACGTGTTGTTTTGCCTACCGAAGGTACTTAACGATCATGCCAAAGGGTTGTTGTGCCCTCTTAAGGTGCACTAAGATGTTGTTCTTCCTAACAAAGGTGCCTAGCGACCGTGCCAATGGGCTATTTTGCCCACCAAGCGTGCACCAAGGTGCTATTTTTCCTACCGAAGGTGCTAACAATCGTTCCGATGGGCTGTTTAGCCCTCCGAAGGGGCGTCAATGTGCTTTTTTCCCATTGAAGGTGGCCAATGACCTATTTTTTCCATTGAAGGTGCCTAGCGACCATGCCAATGGGCTATTTTGCCGAACGAGAGTATGTAACTGGGTGTTTATCCCGTCGAAGGTGCCTAGCGACTGTGCCAAAGGGCTATTTTTCTCACCTAATGTACACCAACATGTTGTTTTTCCCATCGATGGTGCCTAACAGACTGTTATTCCCACTAAAGGTGCCTAGCAACTATGCCGATGGGCTGTTTTGCCCACCAAACGTGAACCAAGGTGCTGCTTTTCCCACCAAAGATCCCTAACAACCATGTCAACGGACTATTTTAGCCCCTGAAGGTGCACGAAGGTGCTATTTTTCCCATCGAAGGTGCCCAACAGGTTGTTTTTCCTATGGAAGTTCCCTAGTGACCGTGTCGACGAGCTGTTTTTCCTACCAAAGGTGCACCAACATTTGTTTTTCCCACCAAAGGTGCATAGCAACTGTGTTAATGGGCTATTTTGCCCACCAAAGGTGCACCAATGTGTTGTTTTGCCCACCGAAGCTGCCTAACGACTGTGCCATCAGGTTGATTTTCCTACAGAAGGTGCACCAAGGTGTTGTTTTTCCCAAAAAAGATGACTAGTGACCATGCAAACGGGCAATTTTATTGACCTAACATGCACCAAGGTGCTGTTTTTCCCACTGAAGATGCTTAGCGGCCGTGCTGATGGGCTGTTTAGCCTACCAAATGTGCATCAACATGCTGTTTCTCCCACCAAAGGTGCGTAACGGGCTATTTTTCCTACTGAAGATGCCTAACGACCATGCCAATGGGTTGTTTTGCCCACTAAAAGTATCCAACAGGGTGTTTTTCTCATTAAACATGCCTAATGATTGTGCCAACGGGCTGTTTTTCTCACAGAAGGTTCACCACCGTGCTGTTTTTCCCATAAATGATGCCCAACGGGGTATTCTTCCCACCGAAGGTGCCTAGCAACGATGCTAATGGGCTATTTTGCCCACCAAACGTGAGCCAAAGTGGTGCTTTCGCCACCCAAAGTGCCTAGCAACCGTGCCGATGCACCATTTTGCCTGCTGAAGGTGCATAAAGGTGATGTTTTTCCCATCAAAGGTGCCTAATGGGTTGTTTTTCCCATGGAAGTTCTCTAGCAACCGTTTCGACAGGCTATTTTTCCCACTAAAGGTGTACATAAATGTTCTTTTTCCCACAGAGGGTGCATAGCGACCATGCTAATGGGCTGTTTTATAGACCAAAGGTGCACCAACGTGCTGTTTTGCCCACAAAAGGTGCCTAATGGCTGTGCTGATGGACTGTTTTACCAACTAAAGGGGCACCAAGGTGTTGTTTTTGTTAACTAGGGTGCCTAGCGACCGTGCCAACGGGCTATTTTGACCGCCAAACATGCACCAACTTGATGTCTTTCCCACCAAAGTTGCCTAACGACCATGCCCATGGGTTGTTTAGCGCACTGAAGGTGCATCAATGTGTTGTTTTTCACGCCGAAGTTGCCTAACAAGTTGTTTTTTCCACGAAAGATGCCTAGCGACATGCTAACGAGCTATTTTTCTAGCCAAAGCTGCACCAACATGTTGTTTTTCCCATCGAAGGTGCATTGCAACCAGGCCAACGGGTTGTTTTGCCCACCAAAGGTGCGTAGCGACCATGGAAATGGGTTATTTTGCCCACCAAAGTTGCACCAACATGTTGTTTTGCCCACCAAGGGTGCCTAATGACCATGCTGACGGGCTGTTTTGCCCACTGAAGGTGCACCAAGGTGTTGTTTTTCCTAACTAAGGTGCTTGACGACTGTGCCAATGGGCTATTTTTCCATCTAAACGTGAATGAACATGCAGTTTTTCCAACCAAAGGTGCCTATCCGTCGTGTCGATGGCCTGTTTAGCCCACCAAAGGTGCATCAACGTGTTCTTTTTCCCATCGAAGCTGCCTAGTGGGTTGTTTTTCCAATAAAGGTGCCTGGTGACCATGTTAATGGGTTGTTTTTCTAGCCAAAAGTGTAACAATATGTTGTTTTTCCCGTTGAAGGTGCATACAGATTGTGCAAACGACGTGTTTTGCCCACCAAAGGTGCACAAGGTGCTGTTTTTCCCACCAAAGGTGCCCAACGAGCTGTGTTTCCTATCGAAGTTGCCTAGCAACCATGCTGAAGCACTGTTTCTCCTACTGAAGGAGCATCAACATGTTGTTTTCCCAATCGAAGATGCATAATGGACTTTTTTTCTCCTACCAATGGTGCCTAGCGATTGTGCCAACGTGCTGTTTTTCCCACCGAAGGTGTCTGGCCACCCTACCGACGGGCTATTTTTCCCATCGAAGGTGCACCAATGTGCAGTTTTTCCCAAAGGTGGTGCCTAGCAACCGTGCTGATAGGATGTTTCTCCCATCAAAGGTACACCAATTTGTTGTTTTTCCCATAGAACGTGCCTAGCGAACGTGCTGACTGGCTATTTTGTCCACCGAAGGTGCACCAACGTGCTGTTTTTCCCAGGGGAGGTGCCCGATAGGTTGTTTTTGCCAACGAAGTTGCACCAATGTGCCTTTTTCTCCACCAAAGGTGCCTAATGGTCGTCCCGTCAGGTTATTTTACCCACTAAAGGTGCACCAATATGATGCTTTCCCATTGAAGGTTCCCAACGGGTTGTTGTCCCCACTGAAGATGCCTAGCGATCATGCTGATGGGCTATTTTTCACTTCGAAGGTGCACCAACATGTTTTTTTTCCCAACGAAGGTGCATAGAGACTATTTCAACTGGCTGTTTTGCCCACGAAAGGTGCACCAAGGTGTTGTTTTTCCCACAAAAGGTGCCCAACAGACTGTTTTTCCTACCGAAGGTGCCTAGCAAGTGTGCCAAAGCACTGTTTCTTCCACCAAAGGAGCACTAACGCATTGTTTTCCCATCCCAACGTGCACAATGAACTTTTTTTTCCCGCAAAAGGTGCCTAGTGACCGTACCAACGTGCTACTTTTCCTACCAAAAGTGCCTAACAACCCTATCGACGGGCTGCTTTTCCCACCAAAGTGGAACGAACGTGTTATTTTTTCGACAGAAGGTACATAGCAACCGTGGCAATGGACTTTTTTTGCCACCAACGTGCTATTTACCCACTGAAGGTGCCTAGCGACCATGTCAATGTGTTGTTTTTCCCATTGAAGGTGCATCAATGTGCTATTTTCCCAACTGAAGGTGCCTAGCGACCATCCCGATGGGTTGTTTTGCCCACTGAAGGTGCAACAATTGGTTGTTTATCCCACCAAAGGTGCTTAGCATCTATGCCAAAGGGCTATTTTGCCCACGAAAGGTGCACCAACCTACTGTTTTTCCTATCAAAGGTTCCTAGTGGCCGTGCCAATGTGCTATTTTACCCATCAAAGATACACTAATGTGTTGTTTTTTCGATCGAAGGTGCCTAGGTTTGTGTCGAAGGGTTGTTTTACCCTTCAAAGGTGTGCCAACATGTTTTTTTCCTAGCGAAGGTACCAACGAGCTCTTTTTCCCACAGAAGGTGCCTAGCAATCGTGCTGATAGGCTGCTTTTCCCATCGTAGGTGCACGAACATGTTGTTTTTCCCATCGAAGGTGACGAGCGAACATGCCAAGGAGCTATTTTTCCCACCAAAGGTGAACCAACGTGCTGTTTTGCCCACCAAACGTTTATCCCTCTCAAGGTGCACGAAGGCGCTATTTCTCCCTTTGAAGGTGCCCAATGAGTTGTTTTTCCCATGGAAGTTGTCTAGCGACTGTGCTGACGGGCTATTTTTCCTACCAAAGGTGCACCAACATGTTGTTTTTCCCATCAGAGGTGCATAACGACCGTGCCAATAGACTATTTTGCCCCACAAAGATGCACCAACTTGTTGTTTTGCCTACCGAAGGTGCTTAACGACCATGCCGAGGGGCTGTTGTGCCCACTGAAGGTGCCCCAAGGTGTTGTTCTTCCCAACAAAGGTGCCTAGCGACCATGCCAATAGGCTATTTTGCCCACCAAGCATGCACCAAGGTGCTATTTTTCCCACCGAAGGTGCCTAACAATCGTTCCGATGGGTTGTTTAGCGCACCAAAGGTCCATCAATGTGCTTTTTTCCCACCGAAGGTGGCCAACAACCTATTTTTTCCACTGAAGGTGCCTAGCGTCCATGTCAATGGGCTGTTTTGCCAAACAAAAATATGTAACGGGGTGTTTTTCCCATTGAAGGTGCCTAGCGATTGTGCCAAAGGGTTTTTTTTTCTCACCTAATGTACACCAACTTGTTGTTTTTCCCATCGAAGCTGCCTAGCGACTATGCCAATGGGCTATTTTTCCCACAAAACATGAACCACGGTGCTGCTTTTCCCATTGAAGGTGGCTAACGACCGTGTCAATAGACTATTTTACCCCCTAAAAGTGCATGAAGGTGTTTTTCCCATCAAAGGTGCCTAACGGGTTGTTTTTCCTATGGAAGTTGCCTAGTGACCGTGTCAATAGGTTGTTTTGCCTACCAAAGGTGCACCAACATTTGTTTTTCCCAGCAAAGGCGCATAGCAGCTATGTCAATGGGCTATTTTGCTAACCAAAGGTGCACCAATGTGTTGTTTTGACCACCGAAACTACCTAACGATCATGCCGTCAGGCTGTTTTGCCTACTAAAGGTGCACCAAGGTGTTGTTTTTCCCCAAAAAGGTGTCTAGTGACCATATGAACGGGCAATTCTGTCCACCAAACACACACCAAGGTGTCGTTTTTCCTACCAAAGATGCTTAGCGACCGTGCCAATGGGCTGTTTAGCCTACCAAATGTGCATCAACATGCTATTTCTCCGACCAAAGATGCCTAATGGGCTACTTTTTCGACTGAAGGTGCCTAGCGACCATGCCAACGGGCTGTATTACCCACTAAAAGCATCCAACGGGGTGTTTTGGCCATTGAACATGCCTAGTGATTGTGCCAACGGGCTGTTTTTCTCACCGAAGGTTCACCAACGTGTTGTTTTTCCCATAAATGGTGCCCAACGAGCTATTCTGCCCATCGAAGGTGCCTAGCAACGATGCTAATGCAATGTTTCACCCACCGAACGTGAGCCAAAGTGTTGCTTTTGCCACCGAAGGTGCCTAGCGACCATGCCAAAGGGCTATTTTGCCTACTAAAGGTGCATAAAGGTGATGTTTTTCCCATCAAAGTTGCCCAACGAGTTGTTTTTCCCATGGAAGTTGCCTAGCAATCGTGGCGATAGGTTGTTTTTCCCATTGAAGGTGCACATAAATGTTCTTTTTCCCACAGAAGGTGCATAGTGACCATGCCAATGGGCTATTTTACAAACCAAAGGTGCTCCAACGTGCTGTTTTGCCCACAAAATGTGCCTAACGACCGTACTGATGAACTGTTTTGCCAATTGAAGGTGCACTAAGATGTTGTTTTTCCCAACTAAGGTGCCTAGCGACCGTGCCAACGGGCTATTTTGCCCACCAAATATGCACCAACATGACGTCTTTCCCACCAAAGGTGCCTAACGATCATGTCGACGGGCTGTTTAGCCCGTCGAAGGTGCATGAACGTGTTGGTTTTCACACCGAAGTTGCCTAACGTGTTGTTTTTTCCACGGAAGATGCTTAGCAACATGCTAATGAGCTATTTTTCCAGCCAAAGGTGCACCAACATGTTGTTTTTCCCACCAAAGGTGCATTGCGACCAGGCCAACGGGTTGTTTTGCCTACCAAAGGTGCATAGTGACCATGCCAATGGGTTATTTTACCCAACAAAGGTGCACCAACATGCTGTTTTGCCCACCAAAGGTGCCTAATGACCGTGGTGATGGACTATTTTTCCCTAAGAAGGTGCACCAAGGTGTTGTTTTTCCCAACTAGGGTGCCTAGCGACTGTGCCAACAAGTTATTTTGCCATCTAAACGTGCATGAACATGTGGTTTTTCCAACCAAAGGTGCTTATTGACCTTGCCGACGGGCTATTTAGCCCACTGAAGGTGCATCAACATGTTGTTTTTCCAATCGAAGCTGCCTAATGGGTTGTTTTTTCCAATAAAGGTGCCTAGTGACCGTGCTAATGGGCTGTTTTTCCAGCCAAAAGTGTAACAATATGTTATTTTTCCCATCGAAGGTGCATAGAGACTTTACAACCGAGCTGTTTTCCCCACAAAAGGTGCACCAAGGTGCTGTTTTTCCCACCAAAGGTGCCCAACGGGCTGTTTTTCCTACCAAAGTTGCCTAGCAACCGTGCTAAAGCACTGTTTCTCCTACTGAAGGAGCACCAACGTGCTGTTTTCTCAACCCAAGGTGCACAATGGGCTTTTTTTCTTCTACCGATGGTGCCTAGCGATTGTGCCAATGTGCTATTTTTCCCACCAAAGGTGTCTAGCCACCCTATCGACGGGCTATTTTGCCCACCGAAGGTGCACCAACGTGCAATTTTTCCCACAGGTGGTGCCTAGCAACCATGACGACGGGCAGTTTCTCCTATCGAAGGTGCATGAATTTGTTGTTTTTCCCATCGAATGTACCTAGCGATTGTGCTGACTGGCTATTTTGCATACCAAAGGTGCACCAACATGTTGTTTTTCCTAAGGAGCCTAATAGGTTGTTTTTGTCAACGAAGTTGCACCAATGTTTGTTTTTCTCTACCAAAGGTGCTTAGCGGCTTTCCCGTCAGGCTATTTTGCCCACTGAAGGTGCACCAATGTGATGTTTTTCCCATTGAAGGTGCCCAATGGGTTGTTGTCCCCACTAAAGGTGCTTAGTGACCGTGCCAATGGGCTATTTTTCACATTGAGCACCAACATGTTGTTTTTCCCAACGAAGGTGCATACTGACTGTGCCAACAAGTTGTTTTGCCCACCAAAGGTGCACCAAGGTGTTGTTTTTCCCACCAAAGGTGCCCAACAGGCTATTTTTCCTACCGAAGGTGCCTAGCCATCAAGCCAAAGCGCTGTTTCTTCCACCAAAGGAGCACCATCCCAATGTGCATAATGAGCTTTTTTTCCTACAAAGGTGCCTAGTGACCGTACCACCGTGTTGTTTTTCCCACCAAAAGTGCCTACAACCCTATCGACTGGCTGTTTTTCCCATCGAAGTGGCACCAACGTGTTGTTTTCCCTACCGAAGGTACATAGCAACTGTGGCAATTGGCTTTTTTTGCCACCTAATGTCCATTAACATGCTGTTTACCCACCAAACGTGCCTAGCGACCATGTCAATGTGTTGTTTTTCCCACCGAAGGTGCACCAATGTGTTGTTTTCCCTACCGAAGGTGCCTAGCGACCGTCCTGATGGGCTGTTTTGCCCACTAAAGGTGCACCGATGGGTTGTTTATCCCACCAGAGATGCCTAGCATCCGTGCCAAAGGGTTATTTTGCCCACAAAAGGTGCACCAACCTGTTATTTTTCCCATCGAGGGTTCCTAACGACCGTGTCAATGCGCTATTTTGCCCATCAAAGATACAACAATATGTCGTTTCTTCGGTCGAAGGTGCCTAGCATTTGTCTCGGCTGTTTTGCCCTTTGAAGGTGCGCCAACATGTTGATTTTCCTAGCAAAGATGCCAACGAGCTCTTTTACCCACAGAAGGTGCCTACCAATCATGCCGACAGGCTACTTTTCCCATCGAAGGTGCATGAACTTACTGTTTTTCTCGCCGAAGGTGTTGAGCGACCGTGCCAAAGAGTTGTTTTGCCCACCAAAGGTGAGCCAATATGTTGTTTTTCCCACCAAACGTTTATCCCTCTGAAGGTGCACGAAGGTGCTATTTTTTCCATTGAAGGTGCCCAACGAGTTGTTTTTCCCATAGAAGTTGTCTAGCGACTGTGCTGACTGGTTGTTTTTCCTACCAAAGGTGCACCAACATGTTGTTTTTCCCATCGAAGGTGCATAACGACCGTGTCAATAGACTATTTTGCCCACCAAAGGTGCACCAACATGTTATTCTACCTACCGAAGGTGTTTAATGATCATGCCGAGGGGCTGTTTTGCCCACAGAAGGTGCATAATAACTATGTCAATGGGCTATTTTATAGACCAAAGGTGCACCAACGTGCTGTTTTGCCCACAAAAGGTGCCTATAGACCGTACTTATGGACTGTTTTGCCAACTGAAGGTGCACCAAGGTGTTGTTTTTCCCAACTAAAGTGTCTAGCGACCGTGCCAATGGGCTATTTTGCCCAGCAAACATGCACCAACATGATGTCTTTCCCACCAAAGGTGCCTAACGACCATGCTGACAGGCTGTTTAGCCCATTAAAGGTGCATCAATGTGTTGTTTTTCACACCGAAGGTGCCTAACGTGTTCTTTTTTCCACGAAAGATGCCTAGCGACATGCTAACGAGCTGTTTTTTCAGCTAAAGGTTCACCAACATGTTTTTCCCGCTAAAGGTGCATTACGACCAGGCCAATGGGCTGTTTTGCCCATCAAAGGTGCATAGCGACCATGCCAATGGGTTATTTTACCCACCAAAGGTGCACCAACATGTTGTTTTGCCCACCAAACGTGCCTAATGACCGTGCCGATGGGCTATTTTGCCCACTGAAGGTGCACCAAGGTGCTACTTTTCCCATCGAAGGTGCCTAGCAATCATGCTGATGGGTTGTTTAGCCCACCGAACATGCATCAATGTGCTTTTTTCCTACCAAAGGTGGCCATCGGTCTATTTTTCCCACTGAAGGTGCCTAGCGACCATGTCAATGGACTATTTTGCCCAACGAAAGTAAAGGGATGTTTTTCCCACCAAAGGTGCCTAGCAACCATGCCAAAGGGTTGTTTTTCTAACCTAATGTACACCATCATGTTGTTTTTCCCATCGAAGGTGCCTAATGGACTGTTTTTCCCACTGAAGGTGCCTAACGACTATGCCAATGGGCTGTTTTGCCCACCAAAACGTGAACCGAGGTGCTGCTTTTCCCACCGAAGCTGCCTAAACACCATGTCAACGGGTTGTTTTACCCTTTGAAGGTGCATGAAGGTGCTATTTTCCCTATCGAAGGTGCCCAACGAGTTGTTTTTCCTATGGAAGTTGCCCAGTGACTGTGCCGACGGGCTATTTTTCCTACCGAAGGTGCACTAACATTTGTTTTTCCCACTGAAGGTGAGTAGCAACTGTGTCAATGGGCTATTTTTCCCACCAAAGATGAACCAATGTGTTGTTTTACCCACCGAAGCTGCCTAATGACCGAGCTATCAGGTTGTTTTACCTACTAAAGGTGCACCAAGGTGTTCTTTTCCCAGTAAAGGTGACTACTGACCATGCAAACTGACAATTCTGTCCACCAAACATGCACCAAGGTGCCATTTTTCCTACCAAAGATGCTTAGTGACCTTGCTGATGGGCTGTTTAGCCCACCAAATGTGCATCAACATGCTGTTTTTCCCACCAAAGGTGCGTAACGGGCTATTTATCCCACTGAAGATGCCTAACGACCATGCCAACGGACTATTTTGCCTACTAAAAGTATCCAACGGGGTGTTTTCCCACTAAACATGCCCAGTGATTGGGCAAATGGGCTATTTTTCTCACTGAAGGTTCACCAACATGCTACTGTTCCCATCAATGGTGCCCAACGGATTGTTTTCCCAACGAAGGTGCCTAGCGACGATGTTAATGGGATGTTTCACCCACCGAATGTGAACCAAAGTGTTTCTTTTGCCACCGAACATGTCTAGCAACCCTGCCAACAGGCTATTTTGCCCACTGAAGGTGTATGAAGGTGATATTTTTCCCGTCAAAGGTGCATAACTGGTTGTCTTTCCCATGGAAGTTGCATAGCAACCGTGCAGACAGGCTGTTTTTCCTACTGAAGGTGCAAATAAATGTTCTTTTTCCCACAGAAGGTGCGTAGTGACCATGCCAATGGACTATTTTACAGACCAAAGGTGCACCAATGTGCTATTTGGCCCACAAAAGGTGCCTAACAACCGTACTGACGGCCTGTTTTGCCAACTAAAGGTGCACCAAGGTGTTGTTTTTCCCAACTAAGGGGCCTAGAGACCGTGCCAACGGGCTATTTTGCCCACCAAACATACACCAACATGTTGTTTTCCCCACCAAAGGTGTATAGCGACCGTGTCAATAGACTAGTTTTCCCACCAAAGGTGCACCTACGTGTTGTTTTGCCTATCGAATGTGCTTAACGACCTTGCCGAGGGGCTGTTTTGGCCACTGAAGGTGCACCAAGGTTTTGTTCTTCCCAACAAAGGTGCTTGGCGACCATGCCAATAGGCTATTTTTCCCACCAAGCGTGCACCAACGTGCTATTTTTCCTACCGAAGGTGCCTAGCAATCATTCCGATAGGGTGTTTAGTGCACCAAAGGTGCATCAATGTGCTTTTTTCCCACCGAAGGTGGCCAACGACCTATTTTTCCAACTAAAGGTGCCTAGCGACCATGCCAACTGGCTGTTTTTCCCAATGAAAGTACATAACGGGGTGTTTTTTCGATCGAAGGTGCCTAGCGACCGTGCCAAAGGGTTGTTTTTCTCACCTAATGTACACCAACATGTTGTTTTTCCCATCGAAGGTGCCTAATGGACTATTTTTCCCACCGAAGGTGCCTAACGACTATGCCAATGGGTTGTTTTGCCCACCAAACGTGAACCAAGGTGGTCCTTTTCTCACCGAAGGTGCCTAACGACCATGTCAATAGACTATTTTACCCTCTGAAGGTGGGCAAAGGTGCTATTTTTCCCATCAAAGGTGCCCAACAGGTTATTTTTCCCATGGAAGTTGCCTAGCAATCGTGTCGACGGGCTATTTTTCCTACCAAAGGTGCACCAACATTTGTTTTTCCCATCGAAAGTGCATAGCAACTGTGTCAATGGGCTATTTTTCTCATCAAAGGCACATCATTGTGTTGTTTTGCCCACTGAAGCTGCCTAACGACCGTGCCGTCAAGTTGTTTTTCCTACTGAAGGTGCACCAAGATGTTGTTTTTCCCAGTAAAGGTGACTAGTGACCATGCGAACGGGCAATTCTATCCACCAAACATGCACCAAGGTGTTGTTCTTCCCACCGAAGATGCTTAACGACCATGCCGATGGGCTGTTTAGCCCACCAAATGTGCATCAACATGTTGTTTTTCACACCAAAGGTACCTAACGGGCTATTTTTCCCACAGAAGGTGCCTAATGACCATGCCAACGGGCTGTTTCGCCCACTAAAAATATCCAATTGAGTGTTTTTCCCGCAGAATGTGCCTAGTGATTGTGTCAATAAGCTGTTTTTCTCATCGAAGGTTCACCAACATGCTGTTTTTCCCATCAATGGTGCCCAATGGGCTGTTTTTTCCACCGAAGATGGCTAGCGACGATGCCAATGGGTTGTTTCACCCACCGAACATGAGCCAAAGTGTTTCTTTTACCAACGAAGATGCCTAGCAATTGTGCCAATGGGTTGTTTTGCCCACTGAAGGTGGACAAAGGTGATGTTTTTCCCATCAAAGGTGCTCAATGGGTTGTTTTTTCAATGGAAGTTGCCAAGCAACCGTGCCGACAAGTTGTTTTTCCCACTGAAGGTGCACATAAAGGTTCTTTTCCCCATCGAAGGTGCACAGTGACCATGCCAATGGGCTATTTTATAGACCAAAGGTGCACCAACGTGCTATTTTGCGCACAGAAGGAGCCTAACAACCGTACTGATGGGCTTCTTTGCCTATTGAAGGTGCACCAAGGTGTTGTTTTTCCCAACTGAGGTGCCTAGCGATTGTGCCAATAGGCTATTTTACCCACCAAACATGCACCAAGATGTGGTTTTTCCCACCAAAGGTGCCTAATGACTGTACCGAAGGGCTGTCTAGCCCACTGAAGCTGCATCAGCATGTTGTTTTTCACACCAAAGGTGCCTAACGTGTTGTTTTTTCTACAGAAGGTGCCTAGTGACATGCTAAAGGGTTGGTTTTCTAGCCAAGGGAGCAGCAACATGTTGTTTTTCCCACTGAAGGTTCATGGCGACCAGGCCAACAGGCTATTTTGCCCACCAAAAGTGCATAGCAACCATGCCAATGGGTTATTTTACCCACCAAAGGTGCACCAACATGCTATTTTGTACACCAAAGGTGCCAAATGATCGTGCCGATGGGCTGTTTTACGCACTGAAGGTGCACGAAGGTGTTGTTTTTCCTAACTAAGATGTCTAGCGACTGTGCCAACGGGCTATTTTTCCATCAAAACATGCATGAACATGCGGTTTTTTCAACCAAAGGTGCCTAGCGACCGTGCCGACGGGCTATTTAGCCCAACGAAGGTGCATCATTGGTTGTTTTTCCCACCGAAGCTTCCTAGCGGGTTGTTTTTTCCACGGAAGGTGCGTAGCCACTATTCTAATGGGCTATTTTTCCAGCCAAAATTGTAACAACATGTTATTTTTCCCATCGAAGGTGCATAACGACGGTGTCAACGAGTTGTTTTGCCCATCGAAGGTGCACCAAGGTGCTTTTTTGCCACCAAAGGTGCCTAACGGGCTGTTTTTCCTACCGAAGTTGCATAGCAATCGTGCTGAAGTGTTGTTCCTACTATTGAAGGAGAACCAATGTGTTGTTTTCCCAATCGAAGGTACACAATGAGCTTTTTTTTTGCTACCGATGGTGCCTAGAGACCATGCCAATGTGTTGTTTTTCCCACCGAAGGTGCCTAGCGACCCTGTTGATGGGCTATTTTTCCCACCGAAGGTGCACCAACGTGTGGTTTTTCCCACAAGTGGTGCCTAGCAACTGTGCCAAAGTGCTGTTTCTCCCATCGAAGGTGCACCAATTTGTTGTTTTTCCCTCATAAGGTGCCTAGCGATCGTGCTGACTAGCTATTTTGCCCAGCAAAGGTGCACGAACATGTTGTTTTTCCCAAGGAAGGTGCCCAACAGGTTGTTTTTGCCAACGAAGTTGCACCAGTGTGCTTTTTTCTCCATCGAAGATGCCTAGCGGCCATCCCATCAAGCTGTTTTACCTACTAAAGCTGCACCAATGTGATGATTTTCCAATCAAAGGTGCCGAACGGGTTATTGTCCCCACTGAAGGTGCCCAGCAACCATGCCGATGGGTTGTTTTTCTCATCGAAGGTGCACCAACATGTTGTTTTTCTAACGAAGGTGCATCGCGACCGTGCCAACTGGTTGTTTTGCCCACCAAAGGTGCACCAAGGTGCTGTTTTCCCCACAAAAGGTGCCCAACAGGCTGTTTCTCCTACCGAAGGTGTCTAGCAATCGTGCCAAAGTGTTGTTTCTTCCACCAAAGGAGCACTAACACGTTGTTTTCCCATAGCTTTTTTTGCTTACAAAAGGTGCCTAATGACTGTGCCAAAGTGCTATTTTTCCCACCAAAAGTGCCTAGCAACCTTGTCGACGGGCTACTTATCCCACCAAAGTGACACCAACGTGTTGTTTTTCCTACCAAAAATACATAGCAATCGTGGCAACGGGCTTCTTTCGCTACCAAACGTGCACCAACGTGCTGTTTACCCATCAAAGGTGCCTAGCGACCATGTCAATGTGTTGTTTTTCCCACCAAAGGTGCACCAATGTGCTATTTTCCCCACCAAAAGTGCCTAGTGACCATCCCGATGGGCTGTTTTGCTTACTGAAGGTGTCCGACAATGCTGTTTTTCTCATCGAAGGTGCCTAACGAGTTGTTTTTCCCATGGAAGTTGCCTAGCGAACGTGCCAAGGACCTATTTTTCTCGCCGAAGGTGCATAGCGACCTTGCCAATAAGCTATTTTGCCCTCCAAAGGTGCACCAATGTGTTGTTTTGCCCACCAAAGGGGCCTAACGATCATTTTGATGAACTATTTCACACTAATGGTGCACCAAGGTTCTGTTTTTCCCAACAAAGGTGCCTAGTGATCGTGCCAACGAGTTGTTTTTTGACCAAACATGCACCAAGGTGTTGTTTTTCCCATCAAAGGTGCCTAGTGACCTTGCCAACCAGCTATTTAGCCCACCAAAGGTGCATCAACGTGCTATTTTTCCCATTGAAGGTGCCTAAGGTTTGTGTCAACAGGATTTTTTTTCCCACCGAAATTACCCATCAGGGTGTTTTCCCCACCAAAGGTGCCTAGCAACCGTGCCAACAGGCTATTTTTCTCACCAAAGATGCACCAACGTGCTATTTTTCCCATCGAAGGTGCACAAATGTTCTGTTTTTCCCACCAAAGGTGCCTAGCAACCATCTAAATGGGTTGTTTTGCCTGCTAAAGTTGGCCGAAGGTGCTGTATTTCTCATCAAACGTGCCCAATAGGTTGTTTCTCCAATGGAAGGTGCCTAGTGACAATGCTGATAAGCTATTTTTTCCACTGAAGGTGCACCAACATGTTCTTTTTCCCACCAAAGGTGTATAGCAACCTTGCCAATGGGGTATTTTGTCCACCAACGATGCACCAGCGTGCTATTTTGTCCACTAAAGGTGCCTAACGACCTTGCCGACAGGCTGTTTTGCCTACTGAAGGTGAACCAAGGTGCTACTTTTCCCAAGAAAGGTGCCTAATGACTGTGCCAACGTGTTGTTTTGTCCACAAAACATACACCAAAGGTGCATCAACGTGCAGTTTTTTCTCACTGAAGATGCGTAGAGATTGTACCAATGGGCTGTTTTGCCCATGAAAAGTACCCAACTGGGTGTTTTTCCCATTGAAGATGCCTAGCGACTGTGCCAACAGGCTATTTTTCTCACCAAAGGTGCACCAACGTGTTGTTTTTCCCATAGAAGGTGCCCAACGAGCTGTTTTTCCTATCGAAGGTGCCTAGCAACCATGCCAATGGGCTATTTTGCCCACTAAACAAGAACCAAGGTGCTCCTTTTCGCACCGAAGGCACCTAGCAACCGTGCCGACTGGTTGTTTTGCCAACCAAAGGTGCACGAAGTTGCTATTTTTCCCATCAAAGGTGCCCAATGGGTTGTTTTTACCATGGAAGTTGCCTAACGACTTCACCACCGGGCTATTTTTCCTACCAAAGGTGCACCAACATGTTTTTTTTCCCATAAAAAATGCATAGTGACCATGCAAATGTGCTATTTTACCCACCAAAAGTGCACCAACGTGTTGCTTCGCCCACCAAAGGTGCCTAACGACTGTGCCGACGGGTTGTTTTGCCCACTGAAGATGCACCAAGGTGTTGTTTTTCCCAACAAAGGTGCCTAACGACCGTGCCAACTGGTTGTTTTGATCGCCAAACATGCACCAAGGTGCTATTTTTCCCACTGAAGGTTCCTAACAACTGTGCCAACAGGATATTTAGCCCATCAAAGGTGCATCAATTTGCTGTTTTTCCCATTGAAGGTGCCTAGTGACCATGCCAACGGGTTGTTTTACCCAATCAAAGTATGCAGCAGGGTTTTTTTCCCATCAAAGGTGCCTAGCGACAATGCCAATGGATTGTATTTCTCACTGAATACGAACCAAAGTGTTGTTTTTCCCAATGAAGGTGCCCAATAGGTTTTTTTTCCCATCAAAGGTGGCTAGCGACCATGCCAAAGGCCTATCTTGCCTACCAAACATGAACCAAGGTGTTGTTTTCCCACAAAAGGTGCCTAGCTACTGTGCCGACAGACTGTTTTGCACACTGAAGGTACACATAGGTGCTATTTTTCCCAGCGAAGGTGTCAAATAGGTTGTTTTTCCCACTAAAGTTGCCTAGCGACTGTGCCGACGGGCTGTTTTTCCCACCGAAGGTGAACTAGCATATTGTTTTTCCCACCGAAGGTGAATAGCGATCGTGCATATGGGCTATTTTACACAGCAAAGGTGCATCGATTTGTTGTTTTGCCCACCGAAGGTGCCTAACGACCATGTCTATGGGCTGTTTTGCCACTGAAGGTGCACCAAGGTGTTGTTTTTCCCAACAAAGGTGCCTAGCGACCATGCCAACGGGTTGTTTTGCCACCAAACGTGCACCAAGCTATTGTTTTTCCCAACAAATATGCCTAGAGCTTGTGCCGATGGGCTGTTTAGCCTACTGATGATACATCAATGCGTTGTTTTTCCCACCAAAGGTACCTGGCAACCGTGCCAACGGTTTGTTTTTCTCACCAAATGTGCAGCACGGAGTTGTTTTTCCCATCGAAGGTGCCCAACGGGCAATTTTCCCACCGAAGGTACCTAGCGACCATGCCAATGAGTTGTTTTGCCCACTGATCATGAACCAAGGTGCTGCTTTTCCCACTAAAGGTGCCTAGTGACCATGCCGATGGGCTATTTTTCCCAGCAAAGATGCACCAACATGTTGTTTTTCCCATAGAACGTATATAGCAATTGTGCCAATGGGTTATTTTCGCCACCAAAGGTGCACCAACATGCTGTTTACCCATTGAAGGTGCCCAACGGGATGTTTTTCTCATCGAAGATGCCTAGTGACCATGCTAACTAGTTTTTTTCCCACCGAAGGTGCACCAACATGTTGTTTTTCCCACTAAACGTGCCTAACAATTGTTCCAAATGGTTGTTTTTCCTACTGAAGGTGCACTAATATGTTGTTTTTCCCACTGATGGTGCACCAATGTGCTGTTTTTCCCACCGAAGGTGCCTAGCAACCATTCTGACGGGCTATTTTCCCCATTGAAGGTGCACCAATGTGTTGTTTTTCCCCTGAAGGTGCCTAGGGACCATGTCGATGGGTTGTTTTTCCCATCAAAGGTGCACGAACATGCTGTTTTTTTCCATCGAAGATGTGTAGTGACTGTGCCAATGGGTTAATTTACCCACCAAAGGTGCACTAACGTGTTGTTTTGCCCATCAAAGGTGCCCAACGGGCTGTTTTCCGCACTAAATTTGCCTAGTGGCCATGCTAATATGTTATTTTGCCCACCAAAAGTGCACCAACGTGTTATTTCTCCCACTGAAGGCGACCAGATATGCTACTGCCTGGCTGTTTTGGCCACTGAAGTTGCACCAACGTGGTGTTTTTCCAACTGAATGTGCTAGCGACCGTGCTAAAGGGCTATTTTCCCACCAAAGGTGCCCAATGTCCTGACCAAAGGTGCATCGAAGGGCTCTTTTGCGCACTGAAGGTGCACCAACGTGTTGTTTTGCCCACCTAAGGTACCTAATGATCATGTAGAGGAGCTTTTTTGCCCACCGAAGGTGCACCAACGTGTTATTTTTCCCACCAAAGGTGCCCAGCGAACTTGCCGACGAGCTATTTTTCCCATTAAAGGTGCACCATTGTGTTGTTTTTCCCACCAAAGGTACCTAGCGATCGTGCTGATGGGCTATTTTGACAACCATAGGTGAATCATTAGGTTATTTTTCCCACCGAAATTCCCTAGTGACCATGCCGAAGGGCTATTCTTCCCAAAAAAGGTGCACCAACCTATTGGTTTGCCCATCAAAGGGTTGTTTTGCCCACCGAAAGTGCCCAACGAGCTGTTTTTCCCACCAAAGGTGCCTAGCGACCTAGCCTATGGGTTGTTTTACACACAAAAGATGCACCAACGAGGTGTTTTTCCTATCGAAGGTGCCTAGTGACCGTGCCAACTAACTTTTTTACCCAGCGAAGGTCGACCAACTTGCTATTTTCCCACTGAAGGTCCTAATGACCCTACTGTCGGGCTATTTTGCCCACCGAAGGTTCCTCATCTTGCTTTTTTTCCAATCGAATGTGCCAATCAACTATGATGGCGGGCTGCTTTTCCCACAAAAGGTGCCTAGTGACATTTTTAAGCTATTTTGCCCACCAAAGTTGCACCAATGTGCTATTTTTCCCACCGAAGGTGCCTAGCAACCCTGCTGATGGGTTATTTTGGTCACCAAAGCTACACCAAAGGGCTACTTTGCCCATTGAAGGTGAACCAACGTGCTGTTTTGCCCACCGAAGGTGCACCGATGTTTTGGTTTGCCCACCAAAGTTGCCCAACGAGCTACTTTTCCAACCAGAGGTACCTAGTGACCCTGCAGAAGAGCTATTTGACCAACTGAAAGTGCACCAACTTGTTATTTTTCCCACAGAAGGTGCCTAACGAACCTACCGACAAGCTATTTTTCCTATTGAAGGTGCCTAATGACCCTATCGACGGGCTATTTGGCCCACCAAAGTTGCACCAACATACAGTTTTTCCCACTGAGACTGCCTATCGACTGAGTTGACGGGCTATTTTGCCCACGGAAGGGTTGTTTTGCCCACCAAAGGTGCACCGACATGCTATTTTAGCCACGGAAGGTACCAAACGAGCTATTTTTCCCTCCGAAGGTACCTAGCAGTCGTGCCAAAGTTGCACCAACGTGCTTTTTTTCCCACCGAAGGTGCCTAACGACCCCACTGATAGGTTGTTTTCCCCTCCAAAGATGCCCAAGGGCTATTTTCCATCGAAACTGCCTAGTGACTGTGCCAACGGTCTATTTTACTCACTGACGGTGCACCAACGGGCTGTTTTGCCCATAGAAGGTGTCTAGTGACGGTGTGAAATGATTGTTTTGCTAGTCGAAGGTGCACTAACATGCTCTTTTTCCTATTGAAGGTGCCCAATTGGCTTTTTTTCCTAAAGAAGGTGCCTAGCGACCGTGCCAACAGGTTGTTTGCCCGCTGAAGATCCACCAATGGGCTTTTTCCCACCAAAGGTGCCTAGCTACTATGCCAACAGGTTGTTTTGCCCACCAAAGGTCCACTAACGGCCTGTTTTCTTGCCGAAGATGCCTAGCGACTGTGCCGACGAGCTACTTTGCCTACCAAAGATGAACCAACGTTCTCTTTTTTCCACCGAAGGTGCCTAGCGACTATGCCAATGGGCTATTTTTCTCACCGTAGGTGCACTAATGTGTTGTTTTGCCCATTAAAGGTGCTCAATAGGTTGTTTTTCCCACCAAAGGTGCCTATCGATCACACCAATGGGGTATTTTGCCCATCGGAACTTACATCAAGGTGTTGCTTTTCCCACCAAAGGTGCCTAGCGACTATGCCAACGAGCTATTTTTCCCACCAAAGTTACACCAACATGTTGTTTTTCCCACTGAAGGTACGTAGTGACCATGTCAACCGGCTATTTCCCACCAAAGGTGCACCAACATGCTATTCACCCACAGAAGTTGCCCAACGGGGTGTTTTTCATACCAAAGGTGCTTAGCGACTATGCCAACAGGCTGTTTTCTCACTGAAGGTGCACCAACATGCTGTTTTTCCTATCAAAGGTACTTAACAGGCTGTTTTTCCCAACAAAGGTGCCTAGAGACTGTGCCAATAGGTTGTTTTGCCCACTGAACGTGCACCAAGAAGTAGTTTTTCCCACTGTAGTGACTACACCAATGAGCTATTTTGCACACCGAAGGTGCAGCAACATGCTGTTTTTCCCAGCAAAGGTGCCGAATGGTTGTTTTTCCCATCAAAGGTGCACCAATGTGCTATTTTTCCAATCGAATGCACACCAATGTGCTTATTTTCCTACCGAAGGTGACTAGCGACCACTCTGATGGGCTATTTTGCCCATTGAAGGTGCCCCAATCTGCTATTTTCCCCTCAAATGTGTGTAGCGACCATGCTGACGGTTTGTTTTTCCTACCGAAGGTGCACGGCGACCATGCCAATGGGCTATTTTGCCCACCAAAGGTGCACTAATGTGTTGTTTTACCCACCAAAGGTGCTTAGTGGCCGAGCCAATGAGCTATTTTTTGCACTGAAGGTGAACCAATCTGTTGTTTTCCCACTGAAGGTGCCTAGCGACTGTGCTGATGGGTTGTTTTGCCCACCGAAGGTGCGCAAACGTGCTGTGTTGCCTACCAAAAGTGCCAATAGGTTGTTTTTCCCACGGAAGGTGCCTAGTGACGGTGCCAACCAGTTGTTTTTCTCACTGAAGGTGTACCAACAAGCTGTTTTTCTCACCAAAGCGGCCTAACGACCCTACCAATAGGCTGTTTTTCCTACCGTAGGTGCACCAACGGTCTTTTTTCCTATATAAAGTGCCTAGCGACCTTGCCAACAAGCTGTTTTGCCCACCGAAGGTCCACTAAAGACTTTCTTTTCCCACCGAAGATGCCTAGCAACCGTGCCGATGGGCTACTGTGCAACAGGTTATTTTTCTCACCAAAGGTGGACTAATCTACTGTTTTTCCCATCGAGGTGCCCAATAGGCTATTTTTTCCATCGAAGGTGCCCAATAGGCTGTTTTGCCCACCAAACGTGCACCAAGGTGCTGCTTTTCCCACCAAAGGTACGTAGCGACCGTGCTGACGGGATGCTTTTCCTACCAAAGTTGCACCAACAAGCTGTTTTTCCCACTGAAGGTACATAATGACCGTGCCAACGGGCTATTTTGGCTATGAAAGGTGTACCAAAGTGCTATTTACCTACCGAAGGTGCCCAACAAGGTATTTCTCCCCCCAAAGGTGCCTAGCGACCATGTCAATGGGCTTTTTTCTAGCCAAAAGTACACCAACATGCTTCTTTTCCCATCAAAGGTGCTTAATGGGCTGTTTTTCCAGCCAAAGGCGTCTAGTGACCATGTCAATGGGCTATTTTGCCCACTGAATGTGCACCTAGAAGTCATTTTTCCAACTGAAGGATCCTAGCGACCACACCGACGAGCTGTTTTACCCACTGAAGGTGCAGCAACATGCTATTTTTCCCACCAAAGGTTCCTAATGATCGTGCCAAAGGGCTATTTTTCCTAACAAAGGTGCACCAATATACTATTTTTCCCACCAAATTTGCACCAACGAGCCGTTTTTCCTGCCAAAGGTGACTAGGGACCGCTCTGATGGGTTGTTTTGCCTAATGAAGGTGCACCAATGTGCTATTTTTCCCACCAAAGGTGCCCAATAAGTTGTTTTTCCTACCAAAGGTGCATTAACGTGTTGTTTTGCCCATCGAAGGTGCCTATCGGGTTGTTTTTCCCCCAGAAGGTTCCTAGCAACCATGCCAAAGGGTTATTTCTCCCACCGAAGGTGAGCCAATGTGTTTTGTTCCACCAAAGGTGCCTAGCGACCATTCTAACGGGTTGTTTCAGCCACCAGAGGGGCGCCAACATGTTGTTTTGACATCGAAAGTGCCCAACGGGCTATTTTTCCCACCGAAGCTGCCTAGCGACCATAGCAATGTGCTGTTTTTCCCACCAAAGGTGCCCCAATGTGTTGTTTGTCCCACCGAAGGTGCCTAGCGAGCGTCCCGATGGGTTGTTTATCCTACTAAAGGTTAACGAAGATTCTATTTTTCCCATCGAAGGTTCCCAATGAGTTGTTTTCGCGTCCATGTTGATGGGTCGTTTTTCCCATCGAAGGTGCACCAATATGTTGTTTTTCCCACTGAAGGTCCATAGTGACCGTGCTAATGGGCTATTTTTCCCCCTAAATGTGCACCAACACACTGTTTTGCCCACCGAAGGTGCCTAACGACCGTGCTGACGGGCTGTTTTGTCCACTGAAGGTGCACCACGGTGCTATTTTTTCCAACAAAGGAGCCTAGTGAAGGTGCACCAATGGGCTATTTTGCCCACCAAACTTGCACCAAGCAACTAATTTTCCCACCGAAGGTGCCTAGCGACCATGCCGACGAGTTGTTTAGCCCACCGAAGGTTCATCAACGTGCTATTTTCCCACCAAAGGTGCCCAAAGCACTGTGTTTCCCACTAAAGGGGCCTAGCGACCGTGCCAATGGGCTATTTTGCCCACTGAAAGTGCCCAACGGGGTGTTTTTCCCACCAAAGGTGCCTTGCGACCAATGGCAACGGGTTATTTTTCTCACCGAAGGTACACCAACATTATATTTTTCCCACCGAAGGTGCATGGCGACCATGCCAATGGGTTATTTTTCCTACTGAATGTGTAGAAAGGCGCTGCTTTTCCTAACAAAGGTGCCTAGCAACCTTGCCGATGGGCTATTTTTCCCTCCAAAGTTGCCCCAACATGTTGTTTTTGCTACCGAAGGTCCACAGCAACCATGCCAACAGGCTATTTTGGTCATTGAAGGTACCGAACAGGGTGTTTTTCCCACCAAAAGTGCCTAGCGACCGTGCCAACGGGCTGTTTTTCTCACCGAAAGTGCACCAACATGCTATTTTTTCCTTAGAAGTTGCTTAATGAGCTATTTTTCCTACCAAAGATGCCTAGTAACTATGCCAATGGGATGTTTTGCCCACTAAATATGCACCAAGAGGTCGTTTTTCCCACCAAAGGTGCCGAGTGACTGTGTCGACGAGCTGTTTTGCCCATCAAAGGTGCACTAATGTGTTGTTTTGCCCAACGAAGCTGCCCAACGAATTGTTTTTCCCACCAAAGTTGCCTAGCGATCGTGCCAATAGGCTATTTTTCCCATTGAAGGTGCACCAATGTGTTGTCTTTTGCACCAAAGGTGCCTAGCGACTATACCAACGGGTTGTTTTTCTCGTCAATGTTGCCTAGCGACCATTCCAGCTGACAGTGTATCCCATTGAAGGTGCGCTAATGTGTTGTTTTTCCCCTGAAGGTGACTAGCGACCGTGCTAATGGGTTGTTTTTCCCACCAAGGGTACATCAATATGTTGTTTTTCCCACCCAATGGGCTATTTTGCCTACCAAAGGTGCTCTAATGTGATGTTTTTCACACCAAAGTTGCCTAGTGGTCGTGCCAATGGCCTATTTTCTCCCACTGAAGTTGCCCAACAAGCTATTTTTCTCACCGAAGGTGCCTAGCGACCGTGCCAATGAGCTATTTTTCCCACCAAAGGTGCACTAACGTGTTGTTTTTCCCACCAAAGATACTGAATGGACAACTAAAATTGCCTAATGGCCATGCTAATGGGCTATTTTCCCCACCGAAGGTGCCCAACGAACTGTTTTTCCTACCAAAGGTGCCAAGCGACCATGCCAATGAGCTATTTTTCCCACTGAAGGTGCACGAAGGTGTTGTTTTTCCCATTGAAGGTGCCCAACATGATGCTTTTTCGAATGAAGATGCATAGCGACCGTGCCAACGAGCTATTTTGCCCACCAAAGATGCATCAAGGTCCTATTTTTCCCACCAAAGGTTCCCAACGGGCTGTTTTTCCTACTGAAGGTGCCTAGCAACCAAGCATAAGCATTGTTTTTGCCACCGAAGGAGCACCAATGTGTTATTTTCCCAATCGAAGGTGCATAACAGGCTTTTTTTCCTACCAAAGGTGCCTAGCAACTATGCCAACGGGTTATCTTTCCCACCAAATGTGTACCAAGGTACAGTTTTTTCTCACTACAGGTGTCTAGCGACCTTGCCAACGGGCTATCTCGCCTACCAAACGTGCGCCATTGAGCCGTATTTTCCACTAAAGGTGCCCATTGGCCTATTTTGCCCAATGTACCAACGGGCTATTTTGCCCACTAAAGGTGACCTAACGTGCTGTTTTGCACATCAAAGTTGCCCAATGAGCTGTTTTTCATACCAAAGCTACTTGGCGACACCGCCAATGAGCTATTTCTCCTACTGAAGGCGCACCAATGTGTTATCTTTCCATTGAAGGGGCCTAGTTAAGTTGGCTGATGGGTTGTTTTGCCCACTGAAGGTGCGCCAACATGTGAAGGTGCCTAGCAACCTTGCTAGTGGGTTGTTTTTCCCACTGAAGGTGCACCAATATGTCATTTTTCCCAGCAAAGGTGCCTAGGGACTATGCCGATGGGCTGTTTTGACCATTGAAGTTGCACAAAGTTGCTGTTTTTTTCCACAAAGGTGCCTGGCGATCGTGCCAAGGAGCTGTTTTTCTCATCGAAGGTCCACCAATGTTCTATTTTTCCCATCGAAGGTGACCAACGAATTGTTTTTCCCACCGAAAGTGCCTAACGACTAAGCCAATGGTGCCATTTTTCTCACCAAAAGTGCCTAGCGATTGTGCCTATAGGCTTTTTTGCTCGCCAAAGGTGCAACAACGTGCTATTTTCTCCTGCTGAAGGTGCACCAATGCCCTATTTTTCCAACCGAAGGTTCACTAATGTGTTGTCTTGCCAACCGAAGGTGTTGACCATGCCGATGGGTTGTTTCACCAGTTGAAGGTGCACCAAGGTTCAGATTTTCCAACCAAAGTTGCCTAATGACCCTGCCGAGGGGTTGTTTTGCCCAACGAAGGTGCTTAGCGACTATGTTAATTGGCTGTTTTGCCACTGAAGTTTCACCAATTTGTTGTTTTGCCCGCCGAAGAGGCCTAACGGGCTATTTTTCCCACCGAAGGTACCTAACGACCTTGCCAAAGGGTTGTTTTGCCCACCGAAGGTGCACCAATGTGCTATTTTGCCTACTGGAGGAGCGCAACAGGTTGTTTTTCTCATCGAAGGGGCCTAGCAACTGTGCCAACGAAGGTGTACCAATGGATTGTCTTTCCGACCAAAGTTGCCTAGCGACTATGCCAATGGGCCGTTTTGCACACCGAAGGTGCTTAACGACTAGGCCAAAGGGCTATTTTGCCCACCAAAGGTGCACCAACATGTTGTTTCGCCCACCGAAGGTGCCTAGCGACAGTGCCAAAGGGCGGTTTTACACACCAAAGGTCCACCAACGGGCTATTTTTCCCACCGAAGGTGCCTAACGACCGTGCCAATGGGCTATTTTGCCTACCAAAGGTGCCCAAAGGGCTGTTTTTCCCATTAAAGGTGCCCAACGACCTTTTTCACACTGAAAGTCTCTAGCAATTATACCGATGGGATGTTTTGTCCACCGAATGTGCACCAAGGTGCTATTTTTCCCATCGAAGGTGCCTACAGATCGTGTAAATGAGTTGTTTTTCCCACCGAAGGTGCCTAGCGACTGTGCCAAAGGGTTGTTTTACCTACCAAAGGTGCACAAACGTGTTGTTTTACTCCCCGAAGGTGCCAACCGGGCTGTTTTCCCCTCCAAAGGTACCTACTGACCGTGCCAACTGGCTATTTTTCCCACCCAAGGTGTAACAACAGGCTGTTTTTCCCAATGAAGATGCGTAATGATGCTGCTGACGGACTATTTTGCCTACTGAAAGTGCACCAACATGCTATTTTTCCCACCGTAGGTGCCTAACGACTGTGCCGATGGGTTGTTTTGCCTACTGAAGGTGAATCAACGAGCTATTTTGCCCATCAAAAGTGCACTAACGTGCTGTTTTTCCCACTAAAGGTAACTAGCAATGCTGCCAATGGGTTGTTTTGGCAACCGAAGTTGCACCAATATGCTATTTTTCCAACCGAAGGTGCTAGCGACCTTACTAAAGGGTTGTTTTGCCCACCGAAGGTGCACCAACGTGCTTTTTCTCCCACCAAAGGTGCCCAGTGAACCAGCCAACGAGCTATTTTCCCCATTGAAGGTGCACCATCGTGCTATTTTTCCCTCTGAAGGCACCTAGTGACTGTGCTAACGGGCTATTTTGATAACCAAAGGTGAATCAACAGGTTGTTTTTCCCACTGAAGTTCCCTAGCATCCATGTCGAAGGGTTGTTTTTCAAACAAAAGGTGCACTAACCTATCGTTTTGCCCACCGAAGGTCCTAGCAACCTAGCTTATGGGCTATTTTACACACAGAAGGTGCACCAACGAGGTGTTTTTCCTACCAAAGGTGCCTAGCGAACATGCAAACTGGCTTTTTTGCCTACCAAACGTGGACCAACTTGCTATTTTCCCTCCGAAGGTCCTAATAACCCTACTGTCGAGATGTTTTGCCTACCGAAGGTTTGCCATTGTGCTATTTTTCCAACTGAAGTTGCCAATCGACTGTGTCGACGGGCTATTTTTCCACAGAAGGTGCCTAATGACCATCTAGGCGGGCTGTTTTGCCTACCAAAGTAGCACCAACGTGCTATTTTCCCACCAAAGGTGCCTAGCAACATTGTTGACGGGCTATTTTGGACACCAAAGGTGCACCCACGTGCTGTTTTGCCCATCAAAGGTGAACCCACATGCTGTTTTGCCCACTAAAGGTGCACCAATGTTCTGTTTTGTCCACCGAAGTTGCCTATCAAGCTACTTTTTCCACTAGAGGTACCTAGTGACCATGCAAAAGGGTTGTTTGCCCCACTAAAAGTGCACCAACTTGCTTTTTTTCCCACCAAAGGTGCCTAACAAACCTGCCGATGGGCTGTTTTTCCTATCGAAGGTGCCTAACAACCCTGTTGATGGTCTATTTTGTCCACCAAAGTTGCACCAACGTACTGTTTTGACCACCGAGGGTGCCTATCGACCAAGTTGACAAGCTCTTTTACCCACCGAAGGTGCACCAACATGTTGTTTTGCCCACCAAAGGTTCCAAACGGGCTATTTTTCCCTTTGAAGGTACCTAGCGATCGTGCAAAAGGGCTGATTTGCCCTTCCAAAGGTGCACCAATTTGCTTTTTTGCCCACTGAAGGTGCGCAACCGACTGTTTCTCCCACCGAAGGTGCCTAGCGACCCCACTAATATGCTAATTTACTCACAAAAGATGCCCAACGGGCTATATTTCCAACTGAAGGTGCCTAGCAACTGTGCCAACAGTCTGATTTACCCACCGAAGGTGCATCGACGAGTTGTTTTGCCCACAGAAGGTGCGTAGCGAATATGTCAAAGGGTTGTTTTGCTAACCGAAACCGCACCAACATGTTGTTTTCACACTGAATGTGCCCAATCGGCTTTTTTTCCCAAAGACGATGCCTAGCGACCATGTCAACTGGCTGTTTGCCTTCCGAAGGTGCACTAACAGGCTGCTTTTCCCATCGAAGGTGCATCAACAGGTTTTTTTCCCACTAAAGGTGGCTAGCGACGATGTGAACAGGCTATTTTGCCCATTGAAGGTCCACCAATGGCCTGCTTTTCCCACCGAAGATGCCTAGCAACCATGTGAACGGGCTACTTTGCCCATCTAAGACGCACCAACATGCTCTTTTTTCCACCGAAGGTGCCTAGCGACCATGTCATTGGGCTTTTTTTTTACCGAAGGTGCCCAATGGGTTGTTTTTTCAACTGAAGGTGCATAGCGACCCTGCCAATGGGCTATTTTGCCCATCGAACATGCACCAAGGTGCTGTTTTTCCCACCAAAGGTGCATAGCGACCACACCGACGGACTGTTTTTCCTACCAAAGTTGCACTAACATGTTTTTTTTCCCACCGAAGGTAGATAGCGACTGTGCTGACGGGCTATTTTGGCCACCAACACTGCACCAATGTGCTGTTTACCCACAGAGGATGCCCAACGAGGTGTTTTTCACACCAAGGTGCCTAGTGACTGTGTCAACAGGCTATTTTTCTCACTGAAGGTGCACCAACATGCTTTTTTCTCATTGAAGATGCACCAACATGCTGTTTTTCCCGTCGAAGGTGTTGTTTTTCCTGACAAAGGTGTCTAGAGACCGTGCCAATGGGCTGTCTTTCCCATTGAACGTGCACAAGAAGTTGTTTTTCCCATTGAAGGTGCCTAGCAACCATACCGATGAGCTGTTTTGCCTACCTGAGGTGAAGAAACATGTTATTTTTCCCACCGAAGGTGCCTAAGAACCAATCCAAAGGGTTGTTTTTCCTATCGAAGGTGCACCAATGTCCTTTTTTCCCACCGAATGTTCACAAATGTGCTGATTTTCCAACCGAAGGTGACTACTGATAGCTCTGATGGGCTTTTTGCCCACTGAAAGTGCCTAGAGGCCGTCGCAATGAGTTATTTTTCCCATTGAAGGTGCACCAATGTGTTGTTTTTCCCACTGAAGGTGCCTAGTGACTGTGCTGATGGGTTGTTTTGCCAATCGAAGGTGCGTCAACGTGTTGTTTTGCCTACCAAAGGTACCCAACGGGTTGTTTTTGCCTCGAAAGGTGCCTAGCGACTACGCCAATGGGCTATTTTTCTTGCCAAAGTTGCACCAACATGTCGTTTTTCCCACTGAAGGTGCATAGCGACCGTGCCTATAGGCTATTTTACCCACCTAAGATGCACTATGGTGCTGTTTTTCCCACCAAAGGTGCCCTACGGGCTGTTTTTCCTATCGAAGTTGGTTAGTAATAGTGTCGAAGTGTTGTTTTTCCCACCAAAGGAGCACCAACATGTTTTCCCAACCGATGGCGCACAATAGGCTTTTTTTCCGATCGAAGGTGCCTACCGACTATGTCGACGAGCTGTTTTTCCCACCGAACATGCCCAATGGGCTATTTTTTCCATTGAAGGTGCACCAATGTGCTATTTTTCCCACCAAAGGTGCTTGAGGACCATGTCGATGAGCTGTTTTGCCCGCAAAAGGTGCACCAAGGTGTTGTTTCTCCCATCGAAGGTGCACGAACATGATGTTTTTTCCCACCAAAGGTGCATAACGACCATGTGAACAAGTTATTTTGCCACCAAAAGTGCCCAATAGGGTGTTTTACCCACCGAAGGTACCAAGCGACCATGCCAACGAGCTACTTTTCTCACCAAAGGTGAACCAATAAGTTGTTTTTCCCATTGAAGGTGCTTTATGGGCTATTTTTCCTACCGAACGTGCCTAGCAACCGTGCCATGGGTTGTTTTGCCCACTAAACGGGCACCAAGATGTCATTTTTCCCACCAAAGGTGCCTAGCGCTCGTGCTGATGGGCTATTTTGGTCACCGAAGGTGCACCAAAGAGCTGTTTTGCCCACCAAAGCTACACCAACATGCTGTTTTGCCCACCGAAGGTGCACAATTGTCCTGTTTTGCCCACCGAAGTTGCCTATCGAGTTGCTTTTCCCACTAGAGGTTCCTAGAGATCGTGCAAAAGGGCTATTTGGCCCACTGAAAGTGCACCAACGTGCTATTTTTCCCATCGAAGTTGCCTAGCAAACCTGCTTTTGAGCTATTTTGCCTATCGAAGCTGCACCAATGTGTTATTTTTCTGACTAAAGTTGCCTAGTCAGCATGTCGACGGGTAGTTTTGCCCACCAAAGGTGAATCAACGAGCTGTTTTTCCCACTGGAGGTGCACCAACGTGTTATTTTGCACACAAAAGATGCCATACTGGTTGTTTTTCCCACAGAAGATGCCTAGCAACCATGCCAACTGGCTGTTTTGCCAACCTAAGATACACCAACATGGTGTTTTTGCCATCGAAGGTGTCTGGCAGCTATGCCAATAGGTTGTTTTTGTACCAAAGCTACCTAGCGACAACATCAATGGGCTGTTTTGCCCACTGAAGGTGCACCAAAGGGGAGTTTTCCAATTGAAGGTGCCTAGCGACCATCTTAATGGGCTATTTTTCCTATCGAAGGTGCCTACTGACCTAGCCGATGGGCTATTCTGCCCACCAAAGTTGCAGCAACGCACTGTTTCTCCCACCAAGGGTGCCTATGGACCGAGTTGTGAGCTATTTTGCCCACCGTAGGTGCACCAACATACTGTTGGTGCCTAGTGACCATGCCGAAGGGTTGTTTTGCCCACCGAAGGTTCACCAACATGCTATTTCGCTCACGAAAGTTGCCGAATGGGCTATTTTTCCCTCCGAAGGTACCTAGTGACCGTGTCGAAGGGCTATTTTTGCCCACCAAAGATGTACCAATGTGATGTTTTGCCCACCGAAGGTGCCTAACAGATTGTTTTTCCCACTGAAGGCGTCTAGCGACCCTGCCTATAGGCTATTTTTCCTAGCAAAGATGCCTAACGGGCTATTTTTCCCACCGAAGGTGCCTAATGACTGAGCCAACGGTTTGTTTTACCCACCGGAGGTGCACCAAGGGGTTGTTTTGCACACAAAAGGTGCATAGTGATCGTGCCAAAGGGCTATTTTGCCAGCCGAAGGAGCACCAACATGTTGTTTTTCCTACTGAAGGTGCACAATGGGCTTTTTTTCCCAAATAATATGCCTAGCAGTCGTGCTGAAGTGATGTTTTCCCCATCGAAGGAGCACCAACGTGCTGTTTTCCCAACCGAACGTGCACAACGAGCTTTTTTCCCATCAAAGGTGCGTAGCGACTACGTCAATAGGCTATTTTACCCACCGAAGGTCCACTAACAGCCTGCTTTTCCCACCAAAAATGACTAGCAACTGTGCCGACAAGCTAATTTGCCCACCGAGGATGCATCAATGCGCTCTTTTTTCCACCAAAGGTGCCTAGCGACCATGCCAATGGGCTGTTTTTCTCATCGAAGGTGCACTAATGTGTTGTTTTTCCCATGGAAGATGCCCAACAAGCTGTTTTTCCCACCGAAGGTGTCTAGCAACTATGCCAATGGGCTATTTTGCCCACTGAACGTGCACTAAGGGGCTGCTTTTCACACCAAAAGTGCCTAGCGACCGTGCTAACCGGTTGTTTTTCCCACCAAACTTGCATCAGCATGTTGTTTTTCCCACCAAAGGTACATAGCGATAATGCCAATGGGCTATTTTTGCCACCAAAAGTGCACCAACGTGCTATTTACCCACCGAAGGTGCCCAACAGGGTGTTTTTCACACCAAAGGTGCCTAATGACCGTGCCAACGAGCCGTTTTTCTCACTGAAGGTGCACCAAGTTTCTATTTTTCCCATTGAAGGTGCTTAACGGGTTGCTTTTCCCTCTGAATGTGCCTACTGACCGTGCCCATGGATTGTTTTACCTACTGAATGTGCACCATGAAGCCATTTTTCCCATCAAAGGTGCCTAGCGACTACACTGACGAGTTGTTTTTCCCACCAAAGGTACACCAATGTGCTGTTTTTCCCACCGAATGTGCCCAACGAGTTGTTTTTCCCGCAGAAGGTGCCTACTGACTGTGCCAACGGGCTGTTTTTCCCGCCAAAGGTGCACCAACAAGTTGTTTTTCGCACCGAAGGTGCATAGCGACCTTCCCAATAGCCTGTTTTGTGCACCGAAGGTGCACTAATGTGCTATTCTTCCCACAAAAGGTGCCATAGGAGCTATTTTTCCTATCGAAGGTGCCTAGAAACTATGCCAAAGTGCTGTTTTTCCCACTGAAGGAGCACCATCATGCTGTTTTCCCAACCGAATGTGCACAACGGGCTTTTTTCCCACCGATGGTCCATAGCGACCATGCCAACGTTTTGTTTTTCCCACCGAACGTGCCCAATGACCCTACCGACAGGCTATTTTGGCCACTGAAGGTACACCAATGTGCTGTTTTTCCCACCAAAGTTGCCCAATGGGCTATTTTTGCCATCGAAGGTGCACCAATGTGCTATTTCTCCCACCGAAGCTGACTAGCAATCGCTTCAATGGGCTATTTTGCCCATTGAAGGTGTACCAATGTGTTGTTTTCCACCCCGTAGGTGCGTAATGACCATGCTGACAGGTTGTTTTTCCCCCCGAAGGGACACAGTAACCTTGCCAATGGGCTATTTTTCCCAGAAAAGGTGCATTAACATGTTGTTTTGCCCGCCAAAGGTGCCCAAAGGGTTGTTTTTCCCACCGAAGGTGCCTAGTGGTCGTGCCAATGAGCTATTTTTCCCACTAAGGGTGCGCCAATGTGCTACTTTTCCCACCGAAGGTGCCTAACTACTGTGCCAACAGGTTGTTTTGCCCACCGTAGATGCCCAATGGGTTGTTTTTCCCACCGGATGTGCTTAGCGATCGTCCCAACGGGTTGTTTTTCCTGCCAAAGTTGCACCATCATGTTGTTTTTCTCATCGAAGGTGCATAGCGACCGTGCCAACGAGCTATTTTGTCCACCAAAGGTGCCGTTTTTCCCACCAAAGGTGCCGTTTTTCCCACCAAAGGTGTCCTACGGGCTATTTTTCCTACCAAAGGTGTCTAGCAACTCTGCCGAAGTGCTGTTTTTCCCACTGAAGGAGCACCAATGTGCTATTTTCTCAATTGAAGATGCCTAGTGACCATGCCAACTTGCCGTTTTTCCCAACGAAGGTGCCTGTGTCCCTGTTGACGGGCTATTTGCCCACTGAAGGTGCACCAATGTGTTATTTTTCACATCGAAGGTGCCTGGTGATCATGCCAATGGGCTGTTTTGCCCACTGAAGGTGCACCAAGGTGTTGTTTTTCCCACCGAAGGTGCACAAACATGCAGTTTTTCCCACCAAAGGCGCATAGCGACCATGCGAATGGACTGTTTTGCCACCGAAAGTGTTGAACGAGTTGTTTTTCCCATGAAGGTGCCTAACGACCACGCCAATGAGTTAATTTTCTCACCAAAGGTTCACTAACAAGCTATTTTTCCCATCGAAGGTGTTTAACGGGCTATTTTTCCCACCGAACGTCCCTAGCGACTGTGCGAATGGGCTGTTTTTCCCACTGAACGTGCACCAAGATGTGGTTTTTACCAACAAAGTTGCCTAGCGACCGTGCTGAGGGGCTGTTTTGCCCTCCAAAGTTGCAGCAATTTGTTGTTTTTCCCACCAAACGTGCCTAGCGACTGTGTTAATGGCTTATGTTCCCACTAAACGTGCACCATGTTGTTGTTTTTCCCACCCAAGTTGCCTAGCGACTGCGCTGAGGGGCTGTTTTGCCCACCAAAGGTGCAGCAACGTGTTGTTTTTCCCACCTAAGGTTCCAAAGGGTGATGATGCCAATGGGCTATTTTTCCTATCGAAGGAGAACCAAGCTGTTCTTCCCACCAAATGTGCACCAATGTGTTGTTTTTCCCACTGAAGGTGCCTAGCGATTGTGCCAACGTGCTATTTTTCTTGCCAAAGGTGCCTAGTGACCCTACCGGTAGGTTGTTTTGCCCATCGAAGGTGCACCAACGTGTTGTTTTTCCCATTGATGGTGCCTAGCGACCATGCTGAAGGGTTGTTTTGCCCACTGAAGGTGAACCAATGTTTTGTTTTGCCCACCAAAGGTGCTGAACGGGCTATTTTTAGCATTGAAGGTGCACCAATGTGTTGTTTTTCCACCAAAGGTGCACCAAGGTGCTGTGTTTTCCCACCAAAGGTGCACGAACATGCGGTTTTTCTCACCAAAGGTGCACTAAAGTGTTGTTTTGCCCACCGAAGTTGCCTAACGAGCTCTTTTTCCCACAAAAGGTGCCTGTCGACCCTGCCAATAGGCTATTTTTCCTACAAAGGAACATCAATATGCTATTTTTCCTACCGAAGGGGCCTAGAGAAGGTGATCGATCAGTTGTTTTGCCCATCGAAGGTGCATCAACGTGCGAAGGTGTCTAGCGACAGTGTCAATGGGTTGTTTGTCCCATTGAAGGTACACCAATGTGCCATTTTTCCCTGCAAAGGTGCCTAGCGACGGTGCCAATGGGCTATTTTGACCACTGAAGTTGCACAAAGGTGCTGTTTTTCCCAAAAAGGTGGCTAGTGACCATGCCAAGGGGTTGTTTTTCTCATTGAAGGTGCACCAATGTGTTATTTTTCCCATCGAAGGTGCCCAACGGGCTATTTTTTCCATCGAAAATGCCTAACGATCAAGCCAATGGTGCCATTTTTCCCACCAAAGGTGTCTAGCGACCATGCCGATGGGCTTTTGTTCACCAAAGGTACCTAATTACTGAGCCAATGGGCTATTTTGTCCACCGAACGTGTACCAAGATGTCATTTTTCCCACCAAAGGTGCTTAGCGACTATGCTGACAGGCTATTTTACCCACCGAAGGTGCAACAATGTACTATTTTTTCCCACGGAACGTGAACCAATGTGTTGCCTTTCCCACTGAAGGTGTCAATCATGCCGATGGGTTGTTTTATTCATTGAAGGTGCACTAAGGTGCAATTTTTCTAATTGAAGGTGCCTAGTGACCCTACCAAAGGGCTATTTTTCCCACCGAAGGTGCTAGCTACCATGCCAAAGGGTTGTTTTTGCCCACTGAAGTTTCACCAATGTGCTGTTTTGCCCACCCAAGGTGCCTAATGGGCTATTTTTCCTACCGAAGGTACCTACCTACCCCAACATGCTATTTTGCCCACCGCAGGTGTTGAACTGGCTGTTTTTCTCACCAAAAGGGCCTAGCGACTGTATCAATGGGCTGTTTTACCCATCAAAGGTACATCGACAGGCTGTTTTGCACACAAAAGGTGCACCAATGTGTTGTTTTTCCCACCGAAGGTGCTTAACGACTAGGCCAACGGGTTGTTTTTCCCACCAAAGGTGCACCTACGTGCTATTTTGTCCACCGAAGATGCCCAAACAACTATTTTTCCCTCCGAAGGAGCCTAGCGACAATGTCAACAGGCTATTTTACACACTGGAGGTCCTCCAACAGGTAATTTTCCCACTGAAGGTGCCTAGCGACAGTGCCAAAGGGTTGTTTGCCCTACCAAAGGTGCCCGATGGCCTGTTTTTCCCACTGAAAGTGCCTAACAACAGTACCGACGGGTTGTTGTACCCACAGAATGTGCACCAAGGTGTTATTTTTCCCACCAAAGGTGCCTAGAGACCGTGCCAATGGGTTGTTTTCTCTATCGAAGGTGCCTAGCGACCGTGCCAAAGGGCTATTTTACCTACCAAAGGTGCACCAACGTGTTGTTTTACTCACCGAAGGTGCCGAACAGGCTGTTTTCCCCATTGAAGGTGCCTATCAACCATGCCAACGGGCTGTTTTTCCCACCCAAGGTGCACCTACGGGCTGTTTTTCCTAAGGAAGATGCCTAACGACCTTATCATTGGGCTATTTTACCCACGAAAAGTGAACCAATGTGTTGGCTTTCCCACCAATGGTGCCTAGCAATCGTGTCAATGGGTTGTTTTGCCCACCAAAGGTGAATCAACGGGCTGTTTTGCCCACCGAAAGTGCACCAACGTGCTACTTTTCCCACCGAAGGTACCTAGCAACACTGTCGACCGGTTGTTTTGGCCACTGAAGTTGCACCAACATGTTGTTTTCCCAATCGAAGGTGCTACCAACTGTGCTGACAGGCTGTTTTGTCCACTGAAGGTGCCTAACGTGCTGACCAAAGGTGCATTGAAGGGTTGTTTTGCCCACTAAAGGTGCACCAACGTGCTATTTTGCCCATCGAAGGTACCAAATGATCATGCAGAAGGGTTATTTTGCCCACCGAAGGGGTGCCAATATGTTGTTTTTCCCACCAAAGGTGCCCAGCAAAACTGCCAATGAGCTATTTTGCTCACCAAAGGTGCAACAACGTGTTGTTTTTCCCGCGGAGGGCATCTAGCGACCATGCCAATAGGCTATTTTCCCCACCAAAGGTGAATCAACAGGCTGTTTTTCCCACTAAAGTTCCCTAGCGGCCATGCGAAAGGGCTACTTTGCCAAAGAAGTTGCACCAACCTGTTGTTCTGCCCACTGAAGGTTCACCAACTTGCTTTTTTCCCTCCAAAAGTGCTAATCGATCATGCTGATGAGTTGTTTTTTGCATTGAAGGTGCCTAGTGACCCTCCCGGGGAGCTTTTTTGCCCATCAAAGGAGCACCAATGTGTTGTTTACCCCACCAAAGGTGCATCAATGTTCTATTTTTCCCACAGAAGCTGCCCAACGAGCTGCTTTTCCTACCAGAGGTACCTAATGAAAGTGTAGAAGGGCTATTTGGCCCATCGAAGGTGCACCAACGTGTTGTTTTTCGCATCAAAGGCGCCTAACGAACCTGCCGATGAGTTATTTTGCCCATCGAAGATGAGCCACCATGCTGTTTTTCCCCTCGTAGGTGCCTACTGACTATGCCAATGGGCTATTTTGCCCACCAAAGGTGAATCAATGAGTTGTTTTTCCTATCAAAGGTGCACTAATGTGTTGTGTAGCACACCGAGGTGCCCTGCGAGTTGTTTTTCCCACTAAAGGTGCCTAGCGATCTAGCCTGTGGGCTATTTGGCACACAGAAGGTGCGCCAACGGTTGTTTTGCCCACCAAAGTTTCACCAACTTGATGTTTTGCCCACTGACGGTGGTCAAGGGGTCGTTTTTCCCATCAAAGGTGCCCAACGACCATGCCAACTAGCTGTTTTGCCCACCAACTGTGGACCAACATACTGTTTTTCCCACCGAAGGTGCCTAGTGACCCTGTCAGTAGGCTATTTTCCCCACCGAAGGTTCACCAACGTGGTGTTTTTACCACCAAAGGCACCTAATGACCATGTCGCGGGAGCACCAATATGTTGTCTTTCCTATCGAAGGTGGTAAATTGGGTATTTTTCCCACCGAAGGTACCTAGTGACAATGCCAAATGGCTGTTTTGCCCATCAAAGGTGCACCAACGTGTTGTTTTGCCCACTGAACGTGGCCAGCGGATTGTTTTTCTCACCAAAGGTGCCTAGCGACCCCGCCGACGGGCTATTTTGCCCACCAAAGGTGCCCAACGGGCTATTTTTTACAACAAAGGTGCCTTGCGACAATGCCAATGATCTGTTTTGCCAATGAAAGGTGTGTAGCGACCATGCCGAAGGGCTGTTTTTCCTATTGTAGCTGTACCAACATACTGTTTTGCCTACTGAAGGTGTCCAATGTGTTGTTTTGCCCACCGAAGTTACGTAGCGACCATACAGAAGGGTTGTTTTGCCCTCCAGAGGTGTACCAACATGTTGTTTTTCACACTAAAGGTGCCTAGCAAACCTGTTGATGAGTTATTTTGCCAACTGAAGGTGCATCAATGTGCTATTTTCCCACTGAAGGTGCCTAGCGATCGTGCTAAAGGGCTATTTTTCCCATCGAAGGTGAATGACTGGGTTGTTTTTCCCACCGAAGGTGCCTAGCGACCATGCAGAAGGACTATTTTTCCCACAGAAGGTGCACCAACCTATTGTTTTGCCCACCAAAGGTGCCCTACGGGCTATTTTTCCCACCGAAGGTGCCAAGCGACCTAGCCGATGGGTTGTTTTGGACACAGAGGGCACACCAGCGAGTTATTTTTCCCACCAAAGATGCCTAATGACAGTGTCGAAGGGTTGTTTTGCCACCAAAGTTGCATTAAACCTACTATTTTGCCTACCAAAGGTGGCCAACGATCTGTTTTTTCAACAGAGGGTGCCTGGTGACCATATCAACGTGCAATTTTCCCCACCAATGTGTTGTTTTTCCCACCGAAGATGCCTAGTGATCCTGCCGTTAAGTTGTTTTGCCCACCGAAGGTTCACCAACGAGCTGTTTTTCCCACCAAAGATGCCTAATGATAGCGTTGAAGGGTTGTTTTGAAACCAAAGTTGCATTAAACTTGTTGTTTTGCCCACCGAAGGTAGCCAATGGTTTGTTTTTTCAACCAAAGGTGCCTAGCGACCGTACCAATGTGCAGTTTTACCCACCAAAGGTGACCAATGGGCTATTTTTCCCATGCAAAGGTGCATAGCGACCATGCCGAAGGGTTATTTTTCCTGTCATAACTGTACCAAAATGTTGTTTTGCCCACTGAAGGTGTCCAATGGGCTGTTTTTCCCACCGAAGGTGCCTAGTGAACATGTCGAAGGGCTATCTTGTCCACCGAAGGTGTACTATTCGGGTATTTTTCCCATCAAACGTGCCTAGCAACTATGCCAACGGGCTATTTTTCCTACCGAAAGTTCACCAACGTGCTATTTTCCCCACCAAACGTATGTAGCAACCCTATCAACGGGTTGTTTTCGCAATCAAAGTTACACCAACGTGTTGTTTTTCTCGAAGAAGGTGCCTAGCGACTGTGCTAATGAGCTGTTTTGCGCACCGAAGGTGCTCAACGTGCTGACTGAAAATACACCAAAGGACTATTTTGCCCACTGAAGGTGCACCAACTTACTATTTTGCCCACCAAAGGTGCACCAATGTGCTGTTTGGCCCACTGAAGGTACCCAATGACTATGTAGAAGGGTTGTTTTGCCCATCGAAAGTGTGCAAATTTTCTAGTATTCACACTTAAGGTGCCTTGCAAACCTGAAGATGAGCTATTTTTCCCACCAAAGGTGCAACAGCGTGGTGTTTTTCCTACCGAAGGTGCCCAGTGACCGTGTCGATAGGCTATTTTGCCCATTGAAGGTGAATCAACGAACTGTTTTTCCCACAAAAGGTGCCTAGTGACCATGTACACCAACCTGTTGATTTGCCCACCGAAGGTGGCCTACGGGTAGTTTTTACCACAAAAGGTGCGTAGCGACCTAGCCTAGGGCTGTTTTGAACATAGAAGGTGCACCAACGGGCTGTTTTCCCACCAAAGATGCCATGACCTTGTCAAAGGGTTGTTTTTCCACCGAAGTTGCATCAAACGTGTTGTTTTGCCCACCGAAGGTGGTCAACGGGCTGTTTTTCTCACCAAAGGTGCCTAGCGACCGTACCAATGGGTAGTTTTGCCAACCAAAGGTGCACCAATGGGCTTTTTTTCCACTAAAGGTGCCTAGGGACCATGCCAACGGGCTGCTTTGCCCACCAAAGGTGGACCAACATGTTGTTTTTCCCACTGAAGGGTCCTAGTGACCCTCCATCGAGCTGTTTTGCCCAATCAAGGTACAAATCGAACGAACTGACGAGTTATTTTTCCCACCAAAGGTGCTTAGTGAACATGCCAATGAGTTGTTTTGCCCACCGAAGTTGTCCAGTGATCGGGTTGTTTTTCCCATTGAAGGTGCACCAATGGGCTATTTTTCCCACCTAACGTTCCTAATGACCATGGCGATGGGCTCTTTTCCCATCGAAGGTGAACCAACGAGTTATTTTTCCCACCGTAGGTAACTAGTGACAGTGCTGACGAGTTGTTTCTCCCACTGAAGGTGCGTGGCGACCTTGCTGAAGGGCTATTTTGCCTACCGTAGGTGCACCAACAAGATGTTTTGCCCACTAAAGGTGCCCAATGAGATGTTTTTCTCACCGAAGGCACCTAGTGGTTATTCTGAAGGGCTATTTTGCCCACCAAAGGTGCACTAATGGGGTGTTTTTCCCATCAAATGTGCCTAGCCACTGTGCCAACGGGTTGTTTTGCCCACCAAAAGTGCACCAATGTGTTGTTTTTCCCAACAAAGGTGCCTAGCGACCCTACCAATGGGCTGTTTTCACCACCAAAGTTGCACCAACATGCTGTTTTTCCCACCGAAGGTGCTTAAACCATGTCAAAGGGCTATTTTCCCACGGAAGGTGCACCAATCTATTGTTTTCCCCACTGAAGGTGCCCTACGGGGTGTTTTTCGCACCACAGGTGCCTAGCGACCTAGTCTATGGGTTGTTTTGAATACAGAAGGTGCACCAACAACCAATTTTTCCAACCGAAGATGCATAATGACAATGTTGAAGGGTTGTTTTGCCGCCAAAGTTGCATTAAACTTTGCTCTTTTGCCCACTGAAGGTGGCCAACGATCTGTTTTTCGAACTAAAAGATGCCTAGCGACCATACCAACTTGTAGTTTTGCCCAACAAAGGTGACCAATGGGCTGTTTTCCCTACCAAATGTGCCTAGCGACCCCACCGTCAGGCTATTTTGCCCACTGAAGATTCATCAACGAGCTATTTTTCCCGCCAAAGATGCCTAACGACAGTGTCAAAGGGCTATTTCGCCACCAAAGTTGCATTAAATCTGCTGTTTTGCCCACCAAAGCTGGCCAATTGTTTGTTTTTCCAACTGAAGGTGCCTAGCGATTGTGCCAACATGTTGTTTTGCCCACCAAAGGTGACCAATGAGCTATTTTTCCAACACAAAGGTTTGTAACGACCTTGCCGAAGGGCTATTTTGCCTGTCGTAGTTGTACCAACGTGCTGTTTTGCCCACTGAAGGTGTCCAATGGGTTGTTTTTCCCACCGAAGGTGTTTAGTGACCGGGTCGAAGGGCTATCTTGCCCACCGAAGGTGCACTAATGGGGTATTTTTCCCATCAAATGTGCCTAGCAACTGTGCCAACGGGCTATTTTTCCCACCGAAAGTGCACCAATGTGTTGTTTTCCTGACCGAACTTGCCTAGCGACCCTACCAATGGGTTGTTTTCACCATCAAAGTTGCACCGATGTGTTTTGCCTATCAAAGGTGCTCAACGTGCTGACTGAATGTTCACTAACTTACCGTTTTGCCCACCGAAGATGCGCCACCTTACTGTTTTTCCCACCAAAGGTGAACCAACGTGCTGTTTTGCCCACTGAAGGTATCTAGTGACTATGTAGAAGGGCTTTTTTGCCCACCGAAGGTGCGCCAATGTGCTAGTTTTTGCACCGAAGTTGCCTAGCAAACCTGCCAATGAGCTATTTTGCCCACCGAAGGTGCAACAACATGATGTTTTTCCCACTGAAGGTTTCTAATGACCGTACAGACGGGCTATTTTTCCCAACGAAGGTTAATCAATGGGTTGTTTTTCCCACCAAAGGTGCCTAGCGACCTAGCCTATGGGCTGTTTTATACATAGTAGGTGCACCAACGGGTTGTTTTTCCCACCAAAGATGCCATGACCTTGTCAAAGGGCTATTTTGCCACCAAGGTTGCATTAAAAGTGTTGTTTTGCCCCCCAAAGTTGGCCAACGTGCTGTTTTTCCCACCAAAAATGCCTAGTGACCGTACCAATGGGCAGTTTTTCCCAAAAAAGGTGCACCAATGGGCTTTTTCCATTGAAGGTGCCTAGCAACCATGCCAACGGGCTGCTTTTCCCACTGAAGGTGGACCAACGTGTCATTTTTCCGAACGAAGGGGTCTAGCCACCCTGCCATCGGGCTGTTTTGCCCAACGAAGGTGCCAATCGACCGTGCCGATAGGCTATTTTTCCCACTGAAGGTGCCTAGTGAACCTACAACCGGTGGTTTTGCCCACCGAAGGTGTCTAGTGATTGTGTTATTTTGCCCACCTAAGATGCCTAGTAACCGTGGTGATGGACTCTTTCCCACCGAAGGTGAGCCAGCAGGTTGTTTTTCCCACTAAAGGTAAGTAGTGAAAGTACCGACGAGTTGTTTTTCACTCTGAAGGAGCACCAACGTGCAATTTTTCCATCCGACGGTGCGTGGCGACCTTGTCAAAGGGCTATTTTGCCTACCGTAGGTGTACCAATGTGACGTTTTGCCCACTGAAGGTGCCCAATGGTTTGCTTTTCCCACCAAAGGTGCCTAGTGACAGTGTCGAGGGGCTATTTTGCCCACTAAAGGTGGACTAATCGGGTGTTTTTCCCATCAAACGAGCCTAGCGACCGTGCCAACAGGCTCTTTTGTCTATCAAAAGTGCACCAACGTGCTGTTTTTCCCACCGAAGGTGCCTAGTGACGCTACTAATGGGCTGTTTTTGCCACAAAAGTTGCACCAACGTGTTGTTTTTCCCATCAAAGGTGCCTAGTGACCGTGCTGATGGGTCGTTTTGTCCACTGAAGGTGCTCAACGTGCTGACTAAAGGTGCATCAAATGCTTGTTTTGCCCACCGAAGGTGCACCAACGTGTTGTTTTGCCCACCGAAGGTACCTAGTGACGATGCAGAAGGGATGTTTTGCCCACCGATGGGGCACCAACATGCTATTTTTCATAATGAAGGTGCCTAGCGAACCTGCCGATTGGCTATTTCGCCCATCAAAGGTGAATAAACAGGTTGTTTTTCCCATCGAAGGTGCCTAGCGACCATGCCGAAGGGTTATTTTTCCCACGAAAGGTGCATCAATCTATTTTTTTTCCCACAGAAGGTGCCCTATAGGCTGTTTTCGCCACCGAAGGTGCCTAGCAACCTTGCCTATGGGTTGCTTTGGAAACAGAAGGTGCACCAACGAGCTATTTTTCCCACTAAAGATGCCTAACGACAGTGTCGAAGGGCTATTTTGTGACCAAAGTTGCATTAAACCTATTGTTTTGCCTACTGAAGGTGGCCAACGGTCCGTTTTTCCAACCGAAGGTGCCTAGAGACCGTACCAACGTGTAGTTTTGCCCACCAAAGGTGACCAATGGGCTGTTTTTCCCATCGAAGGTGCATAGCGACCCCACCGTCAGGCTGTTTTGCCCGCTAAAGGTTCACCAACTTGCTATTTTTCGCACCGAAGGTGCCAATCGACTATGCTGATGGGTTGTTTTTCCCACCGAAGGTGCCTAGTGAACCTACCAACGAGCTGTTTTGCCCACCAAAGTTGCACCAACATATTGTTCTTCTCACTAAAGGTGCCTCACGACCACGCTGATGGGCTTTTTTGCCCACCAAAGCTGCACCGAAGGTGCCCAATGTACTGACCGAGGGTACACCAAAGGACTGTTTTGCCCACCGAAGGAGCACCAATGTTTTATTTTGCCCATTGAAGTTGCCCAACGAGCTGCTTTTCTCACCGGAGGTACCTAGTGACCCTGTACAAGTGTTTTGCCAGCCGAAGGTGCCCAACGAGCTATTTTTCCCACCAAAGGTGCACCAACAGGCTCTTTATCCCACCGAAGATGCCTAGCTACCCTTCCAACGAACTATTTTGCCCACCGAAGGTGCACCAACGTATAATTTTTCCCACCATAGGTGCCTAGAAACCGTGTCGAAGGGTAGTTTTGCCAATCAAAGGCGAACCAAGGGGCTATTTTTCCCACCGAAGTTACCTAGCGACGGTGCGGAAGGGCTGTTTTGCCTAACGAAGGTGCCAAGCGATCGAGACAACGTGCTATTTTACCAACCAAAGAAACCTAGCGACTATGCTAGAGGGTTGTTTTTCCCACCAAATGTGTACCAACGTGCTGTTTTGCCCACCAGAAGTGCCCAACAAGCTGTTTTTCCCACTGAAGGTGCACCAACAGGCTGTTTATCCCACCAAAGGTGCCTAGAGACCCTACTGACTAGTTATTTTACCCACTAAAGGTGCACCAATGCGCTGTTTTTCCCAAAAAAAGGTGTCTAGAGACTATGCCATTGGGTTGTTTTGCCCACCAAAGGTGAACCAAGGGGCTTTTCTCCCACCGAAGGTGCCTAACGATTGTGTCGACGAGTTATTTTGTCTACCAAAGGTGTACCAAAGTGTTGTTTTTCCCACTGAAGGTGCCTAGCGACCGTGCTGAAGGGCTATTTCGCACATCGAAGGTGCACCAACGTGTTGTTTTTCCCACCAAAGGTGCCCAGCAGGTTGTTTTTCCCACCGAAGGTGCCTAGCGATAGTGTCAACAGGTAGTTTTGCCAACCAAAGGTGCACCAACTGACTATTTTTCCCATCGAAGGTGCCTACCTACCTTGCTAAAGGGCTATTTTCCATACCAAAGGTGCCTAGCGACCGTGCCAATATGTTGTTTTACTCACCAAACGTGCCTAGCGATTGTGTCAAAGGATTGTTTTTCCCACTGAATGTGCATGAGCATGCTGTTTTGCCCACTAAGGGCCCCCAACGACCAACTTTTCCCACCAAAGGTGCACCAACGGGTCCTTTATCCCACCGAAGGTGCTTATTGACCCTGCCAATGGGCTATTTTTCCCACCAAAGATGCACCAATGTGTTATTTTTCCCACCAAAGGTGCCTAGCGACCGTGCCGAAGGGCTATTTTGCCCACCAAAAGTGAACCAAGGGGCTATTTTTCCCACCAAAGTTGCCTAACGACTGTATCAACGAGTTGTTTTACATACCGAAGGTGCACCAACATGTTGTTTTTCCCACCGAAGGTACCTAGAGACAGTGCTGAAGGGCTGTTATGCCCACCAAAAGTGCCTAGCGACCATTCCAAAGGATTGTTTTTCCCACATAATGTGTGCCAATGCGCTATTTTGCCCACCGAAATGCCCAACTAGCTGTTTTTCCCACCAAAGGTGCACTAATAGACTGTTTATCCCACCAAAGGTGCCTAGTGATCCTACCGATGGGTTGTTTTACACAGCAAAGGTGAACCAAGAGGCTGTTTTTCCCACTGAAGGTGCCTAACGGCCATGCGCATGAGCTCTTTTGCCTACCCAAGGTTCACCAATGTGCTATTTTCCCCACCTAAGGTGCCTAGTGACCATTTGCACACCGAAGGTGCACCAACGTTCTGTTTTATCCACTGAAGGTTCCCAATAGGCTGTTTTTCCCATCGAAGGTGCCTGGCGACCGTGCCAATAAATAGTTTTGCCCAACAAAGGTGCACCAACTGGCTATTTTCCCACAAAAGGTGCCTAGCAATTGTGCCAACATGTTGTTTTAACCACCACAAGTGCCTAGCGACCGTGTCAAAGGGTTGTTTTCCCAACGAAATGTGCACCAACGTGCTGTTTTGCCCACCAAAGGTGCCTAACGAGCTATTTTTCCCACTAAAGGTGCACCAACAAGCTGTTTATCCCATCGAAGGTGCCTAGCGACCCTGCCAACGAGCTATTTTGCCCACTGAAGGTGCCTAGTGACCATGCTAAATGGCTGTTTTGTCCACCGAAAGTGAACTAAGGGGCTATTTTTCACATCGAAGGTGCCTAACGACTGTGCCGACGAGCTATTTTGCCCACCGAAGGTGCGCCAATGTGTTGTTTTTCCCATCGAAGGTGCCTAGCGACCATGCCGAAGGGCTGTTTTGCCTACCAAAGATGCCTAGCGACCATGCTAAAGGGCTATTTTTCCCACCGAATGCGCACCAACGTGCTCTTTTGCCCACCCAAGTTGCCCAAATAGCTATTTTTCCCACCAAAGGTGCTCCAACAGGATGTTTATCCCACCAATCATGCCCAACGAGCTATTTTTCCCACAGAAGGTGCCTAGCTACCATGCCGACGATCTATTTTTCCAAACAAAGTTTCACCAACATGTTGTTTTTCCCACCGAAGTTGCGTAGCGACCATGTCAAATGGTTGTTTTCCCCACCAAAGGTGAACCAATGTGCAGTTTTGCCCACTAATGCTACCAAACAAGTTGTTTTTCCCATCGAAGTTACCAAGCGACTATGCTGACAGACTGTATTGCTCACCAAAGTTGCACCAACTGATTATTTATCCCGCCAAAGGTGCCTAGACACTCTACCAACGGGTTGTTTTGCACAGTAAAGGTGAACCAAGAGGCTATTTTTCCCACTGAAGGTGCCTAACGACCATCCCACGAGCTATTTTGCCCAACCAAGCTGTACCAATGTGCTATTTTTCCCACCAAAGGTATCTAGTGACCGTGTCGAAGGGTAGTTTTGCACACCGAAGGTGCACCAACGTATTGTTTTGCCCACCAAAGGTTCCCAATAGGCTATTTTTCCTACCAAAGGTGTCTGGAGACCGTGCCAACAGGTAGTTTTTCCCACCAAGGTTGCACCATCTGGCTGTTTTCCCTACCAAAGGTGCCTAGCGATCATGCCAACATGTTTTACCCACCACAAGTGCTTAGAGACCGGGTCAAAGGGTTGTTTTTCCAACCAAATGTGCACCAACGTGCTATTTTGCCCACTGAAGGTGCTTAACAAGCTATTTTTCACACGAAAGGTGCACCAATAGGTTGTTTATCCCACCAAAGGTGCCTAGTGACCCTGTCGACGAGTTATTTTGCCCATCGAAGGTGCACCAATGTGCTATTTTTCCTACCAGAGGTGCCCAGTGATCATGCCAAAGGGCTATTTTGCCCATCGAAAGTGAACCAAGGGGCTTTTTTCACATCAAAGGTGCCTAACGATTGTGCCGACGAGCTGTTTTGCCCACCAAAGATGCGCCAACGTGCTATTTTTCCTACCGAAGGTGCCTAGCGACCATACTGAAGGGTTGTTTTGCCCACCAATGGTGCCTAGCGACCATGCAAACGGGTTGCTTTTCCCACCGAATACGCACCAACGCACTGTTTTGCCCACCGAAGTTTCCCAAGTAGCTATTTTTCCCACCAAAGTTGCACTAATAGGCTGTTTGTCCCACCAATCATGCCCAACGAGCTCTTTTTCCCACAGAAAGTGCCTAGCGACCATGCCTACGGGCTATTTTTCCCACCAAAGTTGCACCAACATGTTAATTTCCCCACCGAAGATGCCTAGCGATTGTACTGAAAGGCTGGTTTGCCCATCGGAAATGAACCAATGTGTTGTTTTTCCCACCGAAGCTACCAAACGGGTTGTTTTTCACACCGAAGTTACCAACGACCGTGTTGATGGACTGTTTTTCTAACAAAAGGTGCACCAACTGGTTGTTTTTCCCACTGAAGGTGCCTAGCGACCATGCTAACCGGTTGTTTTGCCCACCAAAGATGCCCAACGCGTTATTTTTCCCGCCGAAGGTACCTTGTAACCATGCCCTTGGGCTGTTTTGCCCACCGAAGGTGCATCAACGTGTTGTTTTTCCCAACAAAGGTGCATAACAACCATGCCAATGGGCTATTTTTTCCATCGAAGGTGCATCGATGGGTTGTTTATCTCATCGAAGGTGCCTAGTGACTACCTCAAGGAGCTATTTCACTCACCAAAGGTGCACCACCGTGTTGTTTTGCCCACCGAAGGTGCCCAACTGGGTCTTTTTCCCATAGAAGGTGCCTTGCAACCATGCCAATGTGTTGTTTTGCCCATCGAAGGTGCACCAACAGTCTATTTTCCCCATCGAAGGTGCCTAGCAACCATGCTGATGGGTTGTTTTCCCCACCGAAGGTGCACAAACATCCTATTTTTCCCACCAAAGGTGCCTAGCGACCGTGTCGAAGGGCTGTTTTGCCCAACGAAGGTGCACGTGCTGTTGTACCCACCGAAGTGGCCAACTGGCTGTTTTTCCCTCCAAAGGTACCTAGACACCGTGTCGAAGGGCTGTTTTGCCCATCGAAGGTTAACCAATGTGTTGTTTCACCCACCGAAGGTGCCCAACTGGCTGTTTTTCCCACTGAAGGTACCTAGCAACCCTATTGACTGGCTGTTTTGCCCACTCAAGGTGAATCAATGGGATGCCTTTTCACCGAAGGTGCCTAGTGACCGTGTCGAAGGGTTTTTTTTCCACCGAAAGTGCACCAACTTGCTGTTTTGCACACCGAAGGTGCCCAACAGGCTATTTTTCCCATCAAAGGTGCCTAACGATCATGCCAATGGGTTGTTTTGGACACCAAAGGCCTACCAATGAGCTGTTTTTCCAACTGAAGGTGCTTAGCGACCATGCCAACAGGTAGCTTTGCCCATCGAAGGTGCACCAATGGGCTGTTTTGGACACTGAAGGTGCCTAGCGACCATGTCGATGGGCTATTTTGCCCACCGAAGGTGCCTAGTGACTGTGTCAAAGAGCTGTTTTGCCCATCGAAGGTGGACCAATGTGTTGTTTTACTTATTGAAGATGCTCAACGGGCTATCTTTCCCACCAAAGGTGCCTAGTGATCGTGCCAGCAAACATTTTTGCCCACCATGGGTGCACCAACGGATTGTTTTTCCCACCAAAGATGCCTAACAACTGTGCCGATGGGCTGTTTTTCCCACCAAAAGTGCCTAGTGACCCTATCGACGGGCCATTTTTCCCACCCAACATCCTGTTTTTCCCATTGAAGGTGCCTAGCGACCGTGCCAATGCCCTGTTTTACCCTTAAAGGCGATCAATTGGCTCTTTTTTGGCCAAACGTTCCTAGCGATTGTGCCAACGAGCTATTTTTCCCACCAAAGGTGCACCAACATGTTGTTTTGCGCACTGAATGAGCTTAGCGACTGTGCCAATGAGTCGCTTTGTCCACCAAAGTAGCCCAACGGGCTTGTTTCCTACCTAAGGTGCCTAGTGACCATGACAACAGGCCATTTTGCACACTGACGGTGCACCAAGTTGTTGTTTTTCCCACTAAAGGTGCTTAGGACAAAGGGTTGTTTTACCCACCAAAGCTGCACCAATGTGCCATTTTGCCCACTTAAGGAGCCCAGCGACAATGTCGACGAGCGGTTTTACACACCAAAGGTCCACCAACGGGTTGTTTTTCCCACCGAAGGTGCCTAACGACCATGCCAACGTGCTGTTTTGTCTACCCAAGGTGCCCAATGGGCTGTTCTTCCCATCAAAGTTGCCCAACGGCCTGTTTTCCCATCGAAAGTGCCTACCAACTGTACCGACGGGTCATTTTGTCCACCAAATGTGCACCAAGGTGCTATTTTTCCCACCAAAGGTGCCTAGAGACCGTGTCAACAGGCTATTTTCTTCACCAATGGTGCCTAGCGACCATGTCCAACGGGCTCTTTTTCCCACCAAAGGTGCCTAACAACCATGCCAATGGGCTATTTTGGACACTGAAGGCCCACTAACGAGTTGTTTTTCTCACTGAGGGAGCCTAGCAACCGTGCCAACTAGCACCTTTTCCCACCGAAGGTGCACCAATGAATTGTTTTGGACACCGAAGGAGCCTAGCGACCATGCCAGCGGGCTATTTTGCCTATCAAAGGTGCCTAGCGACTGTGTCAAAGAGTTGTTTTGCCCACCAAAGGCATACCAACGTGTTGTTTTACTTATCAAAGATGCTCAACGAGCTATTTTTCCCACCGAAGGTGCCTAGTGATCGTGCCAATAGATATTTTTGCCCACAATAGGTGCACCAACTGGCTGTTTTTCCCACCGAAGATGCCAAGCAACCTTGTCGATGGGCTATTTTTCCCACCAAAGGTGCCTGGTGACCCTACTATCAGCCATTTTTCCCACCCAATGTCATGTTTTTCCCACTAAAGGTGCCTACCGACCATGCCGATGGGTTGTTTTACCCACCGAAGGTGATCATCGGGCTATTTTTTGGCCAAAAGTGCCTAGCAACCATGCCAAAGGGCTATTTTTGCTACTGAAGGTGCACCAACGTGCTACTTTGCCCACCAAATGGGCTTAGTGGCCGTGCCAACGGGTTGCTTTGCCCATCAAAGGCGCACCAATATGCTGTTTTGCCCACCGAAGTTACCCAACAGGCTGTTTTTCTCGCTGAAGGTGTCTAGCGACAAAGCCAATGGGTTGTTTTGTGCACCGAAGGTGCACCAACAGGTTGTTTTTCCCACCTGAGCTGCCTAGCAACTGAGCCTATAGGCTATTTTGTACACAAAAGGTCCACCAAGGGCTGTTTTGCCACTAAAGTTGCATTAAACGTATTGTTTTGCCCACCAGAGATGGCCAACGCTCTATTTTCCTATCAAAGGTGCCTAGTGACCTTCCCAACGAACTGTTTTGCCTACCATAATGCCTAGCGATCATGCCGATTGGTTATTTTTCCCATCAAAGGTGCCTGGCGGCCCTACAGATGGGCTATTTTGCCCACTGAAAGTGCACCAACGTGCTATGTTTTGCACCCAAGGTGCCTAGCGACATTGCTGATGGGCTTTTTTCCCACCAAAGGTGAATCAACGGGTTGTTTCTTTTGCCGAAGGTGCCTAGCGACCGTGCCAAAGACTTGTTTTTCCCACCGAAGGTGCACCAACATGCTATTTGGGCCATCAAAGGGGCCTAGCGAATGCGTCAACGGGTTGTTTTGCCCACCGAAGGTACACCACTGAGTTTTTTTCCCGCCAAAGGTGCCTAGCGACCATGCCAATGGGCTATTTTGTGCACTGAAGGTGCACCAACGTGCTATTTTTCCCACAAAAGGCGCTTAGTGATGAGGCCAAAGGGTTGTTTAGCCCACCAAAGGTGCACCAACGTGTTTTTTTGCCCATCGAAAGTGCTCGATGGGCTGTTTTTCCCACCGAATGTGCCTAGCGACCATGCCAATAGGCTATTTTACACACTCAAGGTCCACCAATGGGCTATTTTCCCACCGAAGGTGCCTAGTAACCGTATCAACGGGTTGTTTTTCCCACCTAAGGTGTACCAACATACTGCTTTGCCAACCAAAGGTGCCCAACTGGTTGTTTTTCCCAGCGAAGGTGCCTAGCAACCGAGCCAATGGGTTGTTTTGCATACCGAAGGTGCACCAACGGGTTGTTTTCCTACCTAAGGTGCCTAGCGACCGAGCCTATAGGCTATTTTGCAGACAAAAAGGTGCACCAAGGGTTGTTTTGCAGACAAAGTTGCATTAAACGTGTTGTTTTGCCCACCAAAGACAGCCATCACGCTATTTTTCCTATCAAAGGTGCCTAGCGACTATGTCAACGGGCAATTTTGCCTACCAAAGGTGCACCAATGTGCTGTTTTTCCCACAGAAGGCACCTAGAGACCATGCTGATAGGTTGTTTTATGCCTGAAAGATGAATTAAAAGGTTGTTTTTCCCACCGATGTTCCCTAGTGACCATGCCAAAGGGTTGTTTTTTCAATATAAGGTGCACAACGTGTCATTTTTCCCACCAAAGGTGCCTTTCAACCATGCCCTTGGGCCTTTTTCCCACCAAAGGTGCATCAACTTGCTATTTTTCCCAACGAAGGTGCATAACGCCTGTGCCAATAGGTTGTTTTGCCCACCGAAGGTGCATCGATGGGTTGTTTATCCCATCGAAGGTGCCTAGTGAAGGTGCCGAAAGGCTATTTCACCGATTGAAGGTGCACCACTGTGTTGTTTTGCCCATTAAAGGTGCCCACCTAGGTCTTTTCCCCATAAAAGGTGCCTTGCAATCGTGCCAACAGGCTGTTTTGCCCAACGAAGGTGCACAAACGGTCTGCTTTCCCTATCGGAGGTGCCGAGCAACCATGTTGATGGGTTGTTTTGCCCATCGACGGTTCGCAAACGTTCTAGTTTTCCCACCAAAGGTGCCTAGTGATGATGCCGAAGCGTTGTTTTACCTAACAAAAGTGCACAACATGCTGTTTTACCCACCAAAGTGCTTAACTGGCTATTTTTCCCACCAAAGGTACCTAGTGACCGTGCCGAAGCGCTGTTTTGCCCATCGAAGGTGCACCAACGTGCTGTTTTGCCCACCGAAGGTGGCTAGTGACAGTACGAACGGGCTATTTTGCCCATTGAAGGTGCCCAGCTGGCTTTTTTCCCACCGAAGGTGCCTAACGACCCTACCAACTGGCTGTTTTGCCCACTCAAGGTGAATCAATAGGCTGTTTTTCAACAAAGGTGCCTAGCGACCCTGCTAAAGGGCTGTTTTCCCAGCAAATGTGTAGCAACGTGCTGTTTTGCCCACTGAAGGTGTCCAACGGGCTATTTTTACTACTAAAGGTGCCTAGCAACCATGCCAATGGGCTGTTTTGCACAACGAAGGCCTACCAACGGGTTGTTTTTCTCACTGAAGGAGCCTAGCGATCAGGCCAATTGGCGTCTTTGCCCACCAAAGGTGCTCCAACGGGCTATTTTGGACACCGAAGGAGCCTAGCAACCATCCCGACGGGCTATTTTGCCCAACGAAGTTGCCTAGCGACTATGTCAAAGAGCTGTTTTACCCATCGAAGGTGCACCAACGTGTTGTTTTACTTATCGAAGATGCTCAACGGGCTTTTCTTCCTACCAAAGGTGCCTAGTGATCGTGCCAACGGACATTTTTTCCCACAATAGGTGCACCAACTGGCTGTTTTTCCCATTGAAGATGCCTAGTGATTGTGCCGATGGGCTGTTTTTTCCCACCAAAGATGCCTAGCGACCCTACCGACGCTGAAGATGTTTGCTCTGGTTGAATGTTGCAACGGTATATTCCATTCCGTCGGAACCACATTTTTATTTCCTATTTATCGACGGAGATCTTACTTCCCGTCGGTATAGATACCGACCGTATCAGTACCGTTGGTGTCTTACCATAGGTAATAAAATGCGCGAACTCTTCACGCATTTTTTGTCGACGGTTTCTTGGTGGTGTCGCTATATTCCGTTGGAAAAGTTAGTAACAAAATTCTATACCGACGGTTGTTTTTTTCCTTCAAAAATGTTGCTATGTTCTCGATGGAATTGCTATTTCCGTCGCTATTTACCGACGGAAATTTTTCTGTCGGAAATATTCCACCGCTATTCATTCATTTTGTTGTAGTGAACGTGCTGTTTTGCCTACAAAAGGTGCCCAACGGGTTGTTTTTTCCTCTAAAGGTGCCTAGTGACCATGCTAATAGGCTATTTTGCACATTGAAGCACTACCAACAGGTTGTGTTTCCCACTGAAGGTTCCTAGCAATCTTGTCAACAGGTTGTTTTGCCCACCAAAGGTGCAAGAACGTGCTGTTTTGCCGACTGAAGTTGCCTAATAGGCTGTTTTTCCCACTGAAGGTGTCTAGCAACCAAGGCAATCAGTTGTTTTGCGCACCGAAGGTGCACCAATAGGCTTTTTCTCCCACCTATGGTGCCCAGCAACTGAGCCTATGGCCTATTTTGTACACAAAAGCTGCACCAGGGGCTGTTTTGGTACCAAAGTTGCATTAAATGTATTCTTTTATCCAACAAAGATGGCCAATGCGCTATTTTTCCTATCGAAGGTGCCTAGGTACCTTGCCAACGGACTATTTTACCTACCTTAGCTGCGTTGATGGGGTTTTTTCCCTACCGAAGATGCCTAGTGACCATGCCGATTGGCTATTTTTCCCACCGAAGGTTCCTGGCGACCCTACGGATTGGCTATTTTGCCCACTAAAAGTGCACCAACATGTTGTTTTTCCCACCCAAGGTACCTAGCGACAATGTCGATGGGCTGTTTTGCCCACCGTAGGTAAATTAACGGGTCATTTTTTAGGACAAAGGTGCCTAGCGACCATGCCAAAGAGCTGTTTTTCCCATGAAAGGTGTACCAACGTGCTGTTTGGCCCATCAAAGGGGCCTAGCGAATGTGCCAATGGGTTGTTTTGCCCACTGAAGGTGCAGCAACGGGCTTTTTTCCCACCAAAGGTACCTAGCAACCATGCCAGCGGGCTAGTTTGTTTACTAAAGGTGCACCAACGTGTTGTTTTTCCCACCAAAGGTGCTTAGTGATGGGGCCAAAGGGCTGTTTTGCCCACCAAAAGTGTACCAACGTGCTGTTTTGCCTACCAAAGGTGCACAACAGGCTGTTTTTTCCACTGAAGGTGCCTAGCGAGCATGCCAATAGGCTGTTTTACACATTGAAGGACTACCAATGGGCTGTGTTTACCACCGAAGGTGCCTAGCAACCTTGTCAAGAGGTTGTTTTGCCTACCATAGGTGCGCTAACATGCTGTTTTGCCCACCGAAGTTACCCACCAAGCTGTTTTTCCCATTGAAGGTGTCTAGCATCCAAGCCAACGAGTTGTTTTGTGCACTAAAGGTGCACCAGCAGGCTTTTTACCCACCTTGGTGCCTAGTAACTGAGCCTATGGACTATTTTGTACACAAAAGCTGCACCAAGGGCTGTTTTGGCACCAAAGTTGCAATAAACGTATTGTTTTGTCCAACAAAGATGGCCAATGCGCTATTTTTCCTATCGAAGTTGCCTAAGGACCTTGCCAGTGGACTGTTTTATCTACCATAGCTGCGCCAATGGGCTTTTTTCCCCACCGAAGATGCCTAACGATCATATCGATTGGTTGTTTTTCCCACCAAAGGTGCCTGGCAACCCTACGGATGGGCTATTTTGCCCACTGAAAGTGCACCAACATGTTGTTTTTCCCAATCAAGGTGCCTAGCGACCGTGTCAAGGGGCTATTTTGCCCACCGAAGGTGAATTAACGAGTCATATTTTTGGTCGAAGGTGCCTAGGGACCGTGCAAAAGAACTGTTTTTCCCACCAAAGGTGTACCAACGTGCTATTTGACCCATCAAAGGTGCCTAGTGAATGCGCCAACGGGTTGTTTTGCCCATTGAAGGTGCACCAACGAGCTTTTTTCCCACCAAAGGTGCCTAGCGACCATACCAATGGGCTATTTTGTGCGCTAAAGGTGCACCAACTTGTTGTTTTTCCCACCAAAGGTGCTTAGTGATGGGAGCAAAGGGCTATTTTACCAACCAAAAGTGCACCAACGTTCTGTTTTGCCTACCAAAGGTGCCCACGGGGCTATTTTTCCCACTGAAGGTGCCTAGCGACCATGCCAATAGGCTATTTTACATGTTGAAGGTCTACCAACGCGCTATTTTTCCTATCAAAGGTGCCTAGTGACCTTGGCAACGGACTGTTTTTCCTACCATACGTGCTCTGATGGGCTTTTTTCCCACAGAAGATGCCTAGCGATCATGCTGATTAGCTGTTTTCCCACCGAAGGTGCCTGGCGACCCTATCAATGGGCTATTTTGCATATTGAAAGTGCATCAACGTGCTGTTTTTTGCATCCAAGGTGCCTAGCGACTATGCTGATAGGCTTTTTTGCAAACCAATGGTGAATCAATGGGTTGTTTTTTTGCCGAAGTTACCTAGCGACTATGCCAAAGAGCTATTTTTCCCACCGAAGGTGTACCAATGAGATGTTTGGCCCATCAAAGGGGCCAGCGAACGCGTCAACGAGTTATTTTTCCCACCGAAGTTGCACCAACGGGCTTTTTTCCATCCAAAGGTGCCTAGCGTCCATGCCAATGGGCTTTTTGCCATCCAAAGATGCTTAGCGATCGGGCCAAAGGGTTGTTTTGCCCACCAAAAGTGCACCAACGTGCTGTTTTGCCCACCAAAGGTGCCTAACGGGTTGTTTTCCCATTGAAAGTGCCTAGCAACCGTGTCAATAGGCTATTTTACACATTGAAGGTCCACCAATAGGCTATTTTTCCCACTGAAGGTGCCTAGCAACCTTGTTAATAGGTTGTTTTACCCACCAAAGGTGTACCAACGTACTGCTTTGCCCGCTAAAGGTGCCTAACTGATTGTTTTTCCCAGCGAAGGTGCCTAGCAACTGAGCCAATGGGTTGTTTTGCATACCAAAGGTGCACCAACGGACTGTTTTTCCTACCTAAGGTGCCTAGCGACCGAGCGTATGGGCTATTTTGCACACAAAAGGTGCACCAAGGGCTGTATTGCCCCCAGACTTGCATTAAATGTGCTGTTTTGCACACCAAAGATGGCCAACGCGCTATTTTTCCTATTGAAGGTGCCTACTAACCCTACCGACAGACTGTTTTGCCCACTGAAGGTGAATGAACGGGCTATTTTTTCACTAAAGGTCTCTAGCGACTGAATCAACGGGCTATTTTTTCACTAAAGGTCTCTAGCGACCGTGCCGAAGAGCTTTTCTTCCCACCAAATGTGCACCAATGTGCTATTTTGCCCAGCAAGGGTGCCCAATGGGCTATTTTTCCCACCGAAGGTACCTAGCGACCGTGCCAACGCGCGATTTTGCACACTGAAGGCCCACCAATAGGTTGTTTTTCCCACCAAAGGTGCTTAGTGATGGGGCCAAAGGGTTGTTTTGCCAACCAAAAGTGCACCAATGTGCTGTTTTGCCCATCGAAGGTGCCCAATTTGTTGTTTTTCCCACCAAAGGTGCCTAGCGACCATGCCAATTAGCTCTTTTACACACTAAAGGCCCACCAACGGGCTATTTTTCGCACTGAAGGTTCATAGCAACCTTGTCAATAAGTTGTTTTGCCAACCAAAGGTGCGCCAACTTGTTTTGGCCACCAAAGGTGCCCAAACAGGCTATTTTTCGCAACGAAGGTGCCTAGCAACCAAGTTAACGGGTTGTTTTACGCATCGAAGGTGCACCAAAAGGCTATTTTTCCCACCTAAGGTGCCTAACGACTCAGCCTATAGGCTGTTTTGGACATAAAAGGTGCACCAAGGGCTGTTTTACCACAAAAGTTGCATTAAACGTGTTGTTTTGCCCACCGAAGATGGGCAATGCGCTATTTTTTTTGCCATCGAAGGTGCCTAGTGAGCATGCCGAAGGGTACTTTTACCCACCAAAGGTGCACAAACGAGTTAGTTCGCAATCCATCTGATCGAAGACTCTCTCAGTCCTCTCAAGCCATCCCTCAGCCTCAGCAGGATCTGCACTACCATAAAAATCCACAGCTCCTTGCTTGCGCAGCTTATCATACCTTCTCTCCCGTCTTGCGGAAACTCTAGGAGGCAACTCCTCAAACTTAGGCACCGAGGATTCCCTACTAGCTCCGACTGATCCTTGGTCAGCTGGTTGATCAACTTGATCACCAAAAATGGATGACCTAAACCAAACAAGAATTTCAATCAATTTTCTCATTTCTCAGAATAATTCATGCCTAAACAATCTATTAGTCCCAACAGAT
>JAOSBN010116227.1:0-37562 GCA_027563595.1 Erythroxylum suave | reverse complement strand
GAGTGTGCCTCGTTCCAATGAAAGAATTAAATTGAAATGGGATCGGATTGTGTTAGTGAAATTAACACGCCACCCTCACAGGGCGCGGATTCGGACATCACCATCGATGTTGGGTTCGAGTCTTGTGGGAGTGGGGTGTTACACTGATGGTACAAAACAGGTAAATTACTTGGGCCAGTCTTAGAGAGGTAACAACCTGTACTTGAATATTTACAATCTGTGGTGGGAAAATCATCTAAATTTTTTTCGAGCATTAACAATACATATGGCCAAGCAAGATTGCAGGGACCTTTGGGATTTTAGCAAGATCAAATTGGATAAAAGGAGGGCAAAATGGATAAGACGATGGAGGTCTTGGGGCCCAAACTGGTAGTTCAAGAAGAGAACCAAAAGAGGATGTTTGCCAGCCAGGAGGAAAGTCAAAAGAGGGTAAAGGCAAAGTTTGATCAGATTGTGAAGAATCATGCATCATCCATTCACAATTTAGAGGTTCAGGTAGGCCAACTTACTAACGTGTTGTCTTCCAAAAGTACAGGTAGTCTACTAAGCAATACCAAGTTGAACCCAAGGGAATGGATCATAGCTATCACTTAGACCCAGGAAAAGAAAATTGGACATGTGGAGAAAGATGGAGAGAAGGAAAAAGGACGAGTAATGATGGAATTTCTTCTAAGTGAGCCCGTAATTGAGCCAAATAAGGTAACTCAACTTGGAATCCTATTCCCTATTTCGCTCAGCGGAAGTCAATATCCAATAGGGCAGTGAGGAATTCTAAGGGGGATGAATCAAACAAGATTAAGGATATAATGAATTAACTAAAAAACAAAACTCACATCAAAGGAACCAATAAAAAAAGAGGCAAAGGAGCACATAATAGAAGGAAATCCTAACATAACACAGAAGAAAGAAGACCTAGGGGATTTTTCATTCCCTGCATTATTAATGTAGTCAACATAGCCAAGGCATTCCCAGATTTGGGAGTAAGTATTAGCATGATGCCTTACGCTTTTAGTTAGAAGTTAGGGTTAGGAGAGTTAAAGTCTACAAAGATATTAGTGAAAACAATCTACAAAATAGTACACTAGCTGAAGAGGATTATTAAGAACTACAAGTTCAAACTGATAAATTTATTTTCCCTATAGATTTCTATATATTGGATATTGGAGAAGATGTGGAAATTGCTGTGGTCCTTGGACGACCGTTCCTGGCTACTTCTCACTCGGTCCTTGACTTTAATAGGGTGAACTAACTCTGAGAGTATGAAAGGAGCAATTAACCTTCAAGGTGTTGAAGAAAGACTATTGTTCTCCTTTACCATTAACGAATATCAAGGATCCTGAACCTTGAGGAGAATGGGAAGACATTGAGGATCTTGGGAATGCATTCAGAGAGAAAGGATCTCGTAGGAGAAGGCAAAGGAAGGAAAACCACAAGAAGGTGGAATCCATAATAGGGTAGCTCATTTGTAGATTTTGAGATCAATGATTGCATTACCCCAACGCCATTCATTTAAGCACCATGAGTAAGAAGGAGGGTTGATCTACCGATATTAAAGGAAGCACTACATGGGAGGCAACCCATGGAATTCGATCTTTCTTTTGATTGTTCATGTTAACTTGTTTGTTTGATTTATTTAGTTATGATTAGATTTGATTTAAGTGTGATTGGTATTAATTTGGATTTTTTTAATTTTAATTTGCTTTCTCTTCAATTTGTTTGTTGATTGGATGATTTCGATGTGTTTGTAAGTTGTGGGATTGTTGAGAATGCATATGAGGCTTAGAAGAAGGATTTGAAGTGAGTAAATTACACCAACCATGATCGTAGGAATGGATGTGATTTCCCACGGTCTTTTGGAGAGAAAACCCACGATTGTGGGAATGGGTGTGATTCCTACGAACGTGGGAAATCTCTCGAGAAAGTTTTTTGAGAGAAAACCCATGATGGTGGAAATGAGGGGTATTCCCACGATCCTGGAAATCCCATCTAAGGGAAAATTTAAATCTCCCCCTTTTTCCTTCTTTCTTCATGCTTCAACTTTTAACACTATTTCTCTCTACAAACATGAAAACTCACTCTCGCTCCCTAAAATCTTTCATCTTCTACTAAAATCTTGATATTTTCTTCATCTCTTCCATCAATATCACAATCCTTTGCTCTGATTAGACATTAATCATTCAAGAATCAAAGGATTTGGTGAGATTTTACCTTTCTCTCTCTAAAAAAGAACTCATCTCTCTTTCTTACTTTTGTAGGTTTTCATCTTCCAATAGCTCCAAAGAAGATGGTAGCTTAAAAGTCGATCGATGAATTGCTTCTTTAAGTCTCCAGCGAAGGTGAACCCAATATAGTAGCCACTTTTCGTGCCCCATTCCCCATTTATTTGGCGGAAGAAGGTATGCACTTTCGAGATTTTAGAGATAGGGAATTAATTACTCCTAGATATTTTGATTTTGAATTATTAGAAACTATAGGAGTGAGGCGTAAAATTGAGAAATTAGCTGCAAACATTAGTTAGATTAAGTTTATTTGTTGCGATGTATTGATTTATCCGATGTTGAGTGTTCAATTTTTCACCACTGTATGTCATAATCCTAAAATGGATACGTTTTGGTTTAAGATGGGTGGCAATGTTTATAAACTAGATTATAATGTCATTTGTGCACTTTTTGATTTGTCGAACACTAAAGTATTAGATGATCACGATGACTTTTATATTGATGATTATTGGAAAATTCTAAAATTGATGATTATTGGAAAATTCTAATAGGTGAAGAAAATTTTGACTCTCAAAATGCACCAAACACTTTAATCTGAAGCGTCAAGCATTTACTTTTGCATAAATTTATATGCGTAATGATTTTCAATAAAACTAAAAGTGATAAGTGCTTGGCCAAAGAACTTTTCTTCCTTTGGTGCATGGATCAAAAATCAAAACCAATACTCCTTACCAGATTTTTTGATCAATAATGAGTTGTGTGAATAAGAAGAGCTCATATTTTAGCATGTCTCATATTGTTACTGCATTGGTTTTGTTTTACAACCTTGATGTCGATAGTTTATGTACAACTCAATACGATATATTTGACATATCTTATTTGAGGCACTCTAAAATTTTGGAGCTCCGTTTTATGAAACTCTGAAATCCTCAGACACGTACTATAGTGAAGAACAAGAAGGGCAAGGATACAACTACTTCCCAACTATCCACATCCCAAATGGTCCCAAAGTCAGAAGAAGAAACAGTGGAAGAGGAACCAATTGCATTAATAGAAGTCAATAGATTTCAGCAAATCCTTGACTAGATGGCCTTTAATCATCGGTAAATAAAATTGCAAATAAATGACTCAGCACTAGATGCGACAAGTTTACAAGGAGCAGTAGTACATGAAGAAGAAATTCCTCAAATTCTTTCAAAGGAATAATTTTGAAGCCCCTTCTTTAACACTTTCACCACCAAAATCTCCATAAGCTTTTCTTTCCCTAAACTTTGTATTTTGTTTTTATTTACTTCGTTAGTTGTTTTGTCTTTTATTTGGTTTGATGTCTTTTGTTTGGTTTAATGTCTTTTATTTGGTTTGATGTCTTTTATTGGGGTTAATGTCTTTTATTTGGTTTGATCTCATTTTACATTACTTTCTGGTTGCTTTGACACATTGAAGACAATGTATTCTTTAAGTGTGGAGAGGTGACATTGACTTTATCAATCACATTGTTTTAGGTTATTAATTAGGATGCATGTTTTAGGCATATTATGTTGTTTTGTGTTAAGCAATGGAGCCACTCTTGAATCATTTTCATTTGTTTTGCCATGAGATTCTGTCATGCTAGTTGGAATGAGATTGAATGCATACTTGAACATGGATTAGGCTACTTGAATAAAGAGTGAACCATATTGAGTGATGAATAGTAGTTTGTTGCATAAGCTTACTCATAAATGAGGTAGTGTAGAGATGCATAATGGATTTTAATTTGAGCCAATATGAGGACTGAGCCGATATGACCCCATCTATAGTCATTTTATTTTGTGTTGTGAGATGCTTCCTTAGGTTATTACCTTCAGAAGTTATTTTGAATCAGTTTAAGTCTACTAGATGCATGCTTAATGGAGATGATTAAGGCCTTTTTTCTTTAAACCTTTGGCTTAAATGACCTAACCTTCTTATTATCCCTTGCTACACCCATTGAGCCTTAAACATTTTATTTCTTACAAAACACCTCACATTTTAAAACCCAAAACCCCATTAACCTACCCATTCACAAGCCTAGTAAAGTATTAAGTGATGCATTCGTTGGATAATTTTTTTCCAATATAAGTTGAGCAATACTTCTGCTCTTGAATTACATTGTATTCTACTATTTTGTTCATTCCAAGTTATTAAAAAGAAAAGAGAAAATGGAAGAAAGAAAATGTAAAAAAAGAAAAAGAAAGGATAGTTTAGTAGCATTAATAAGTGTGGAGTTGTAGTATATTTGCATTTGTATCTTAAAAGTAGGATTTGCTATCACTTTGTCCATTCATTACTTTATGAATGCTTGAGTTAAACCTATTACCCTTTTTACCCATCTTAACCCTTACAACATTGTAACCCTAAAATCTATTCATGCATGTAATCATTGTGGGGGAGAATTGGTGTATTAGCAAGCTTATGGTAGTGTAATTTCTTATAGGAAGTTTAAGCGAAACACTAACCATCAAACACTTGAGAGAAATCAGTCAAATAGTGAGGAAGATTCATTTTGCCTCTATACTTATCTTTGAGTGATGGTGCCGTATGTTGAGTTTGCTTATTAATAGGTGTGCATTAGGCTATGTTTTTATAGGAATTTGGCATGTGATTTCTAGTATAATTGTTGGTTATTATTCTAGTTTAGGATTCATTTTGTATGTTTTCACTAAGTTTGATTTCTATTGTTGTTCTTATGTGTTTGATGCTAATTGAGGGTAAGAATTGACTATTTTGTGTAGGAAAGAACAGGGAGCAACTTGGAGGTTAAACAAAAGATCAAAAAAGAGAAGACAAGAAGAGTGATTCTATGCCCAATTCCCACGTTCATGAGAATCATGCAAATTCCCACATCCTTTACAGAAAAAATGATGAGTGTCTGTGACCACTTTCCATGCTCCTGGGAATCATGCCATTCCCACGGACATGTCAATTGTAATCCGAGGTAATTTGCGAGCCTTTATTAAACCTAGGGTTTTTAGACTATTTAAACATAATTAAGCCTCCATCTTCAAGAGGAGGCAACACCCACCTATAGAAATACCATCCTTAAGTGAAGAACACATGTTTGGAGCATTAAGGGAGGATTGAATATAAGGATCATCATCAAGATTGGGCAAAATAGCACATCAACTCCAAAATTCCAGATTTTGGCAAAGAAGAGAAGAAGTCTTCCTATTCAATTTTATGTCATTTTAATCTCTTATATTATTTGTAAAAATGGTTTATTTGATTGTTGATGTTGTTATGGAGACCATGTTAAGCTGATTTCATAATAGGGATTGCTTTTAAACTATTTTGTAGAACTCTTATTTCATTAAAGTGAATAAAGTTGTCATTGATTATTAGTGATTTTATTTATTATCTTGTAACAAATCGAGAGAGTGAGTGAGATGATATATGTGTAGGATTGTATAACGAGAGTTGGCGATCTATAGACGTACAATTGTCATGTTAAATGAATAGTTAGAAGAGAGATTTCAGCAAGTCAATTGATCACCTGTAGGATAGTTCAATAACTAACTGAATCGGTAGAGTCATTAGATAGGTTGAGAGATCGTCTAGTTAATTCCCGTTAATTCGATTAGGGACAAATAGTTACACTTTGAGAGAGGGTAACTAGTACATTTGAAAATATAGGGAGACACAATTCAATCAATAAAATATAAGGGAGACAAAATAAGGAAAAAGTAATCTATAGCATATAGATTCTTGAATTCAGATTTTCTACAATTTCAATATTTCCCATTGTTTACATTAGTCTTGTAATTTAATCTAATTTTCCAGATTATTTCCATTTAATAATATCATTTCTTAAACAAAGTTATGTCTAAATTAAGCGGTGTCTAGGCATCAATCCCTGTGGGATCGATATCATCTTTTTTTAACTACAAGTTATGACCCATTCACTTGCGGTTTTTAGCGTAAAACAAGTAGATAGGTTTTACTATCAACAAGTTTTTGGTGCCATTGTCGGGGATTAATTGTTTAGCATCAAGTTTGATTTAGATTACTTTGATTTAAGACTTTTTTATATTTTCCTTATGTAATTACAAGTGTATGAACATAAGGAGCACATGAAGGACGAAAGAAGTGACAGAAGATGAATTTCCCGACATTAAGAAGCACGAAAGAGAAATAAGAAGGGCGAAGGATCTAAATTTTTCGAATCAAGAGATGGCTGAGGAAGGAGAGTAAGGAGGACTAGAGCGAACGTTGATGGATTTCATGAGGCCATGATTTAGTCCTCAAGAAGCGGCAAAGACGGTAGTCTAGAAAAATCTTTTTTAGATAAAGCCTATGCTACTCATCATTCTACAAAATAGTGTGCAGTTCTACCGACTGTCTAATGAGGATCTAAACGCCCATATTGCAAACTTCTTAGAGATTTGTGACACTTTCAGAGTCAACAAACTCTCTAATGATGCGGTGAAGTTGAGACTATTTTCATTCACGTTGAAGGATCGAGCTAAAGCGTGGTATAATTCCTTGAATTCAGGCTAAATCACAACTTAGGATCAGCTCACCCAAGCATTCCTCGCCAAATATTTTCCATTGACAAAGACGATGAAGATTATTAAGGAGATAACAAATTTCCAGCAAAGTGATGAAGAATCTCTCTATAAAGCTTGGGAGAGATTTCAGGAACTTCAAAAAATTTGTCCACATCATAACCTCTCAAAGGGGTTTCTACTTCAAACATTTTATAATGTAGAGAATTCGAGCACAAGAGGGATAATTGATGTAGCAACCAGAGGTTCACTGATGAGGAAGACGGTGGAAGTAGCACATGATTTGTTGGAGGAGTTAACAAGCAACAACTTCATGTGGTCAAGCTAGAGGAGCAAACCATGATAGAAGGAACAAAAAGGTATGATACCTATTGACACAGTCGTTACCTTGTAGGCTCAGATCATAGCTTTGATGAAGCAACTAAATAACATGCAAGAAGTGTCTACTTTAGCAGTTAAGGAAATATAAGCACGACGTGAGTTGTGTCGGGAAAACAACCATAGCTTAGCGAAATGTTTTCTATCGGGAACTGGAGGGACCGAACAAGTAAGCTACTTTGGCCACCCGCAGTAAGGTAACAACCCATATTCAAGTACATATAATCTAGGTTGGAAAAACCATCTGAACTTTTCTTGGAGTAGTAATAATGCAAGTGGCCAGCAGAGATCACAAGGACCACCAGGATTCCAGCAAGATCGAATTAGAGCATTAGAGAGCAAAATGGATAAGTTGATGGAGGTTTTGGGGTCCAAACTGGCAGCACAAGAAAAGAATCATAAGAGGATGCATGCAAGTCAGGATGAAAATCAGAAAAGGATGGAAGCAAAATTTGACCAGATTTTGAAGAATCATACATCATCCATCCATAATCTGGAAGTTTAGATAGGCTAACTAGCTAATGCTTTATCTTCATAAAATACAGGTAGTTTACAAAGCAATACCGAGGTGAATCTGGAGAGAGAATCATGGCCATTACTCAGACAAAGAAAGAAGAAAGCAAATATGGGGAGCAAGATGGAAACAAGTAGGAAGAACAAATAGTATTAGAAGTCTTTCTGCGTGGATCGGTGAGTGAGCCGATTAAGGAATTTCAACTTGGATTTCCACATTAAATTTTTACTCAGTTGAAGCCATCTTCAAGTGGAGTAGCTATAAATTCTAAGGAAGGGGAGTTAAGTAAGATGATAGACATAACAAATCAACTCTAGACAAAGCTCATATTAAAGGAATCACTAAAGGAAAAGCTTAACAAGTACATATCAGAAGGCAGTCCACATGTAGCACAAAAGAAAGAAGATCTAGGGAACTTCTTCATTCTGTGTAGTATAAATGGAGTTAAGATAGATCAAGCATTTGCATATTTGGGAGCAAGTATCAACATGATGTCGTACTCATTCAGTCAAAAGTTAGGTCTAGAAGAGCCAAAGTCGACTAAGACACTAGTGAAAATGGCTGACAAAACAATGCATCTACCGAAGGGGATTATCAAGAATGTGCAACTACACATTGATAAATCTACCTTCACCACTGATTTTTACATATTGGATAATAGTGAAGATGAGGAAAACCCCGATAGTTCTTGGGCGACTGTTTTGGCTACAGTTCGTGTGATTATTGATGTTGTTGGAGGCGAGTTAATACTTAGAGTGGGAAAGGATCAGTTATCATTCAAGGTGTTGAAGAAGACTTATCTTCCTACTCTACCCCTAATAGACATCAAGGAACTCAAACTCCATGGAGGATGGGAAAATATTAAAGACCCCGGGAATGCATTTAAGAAGAAACGGACGCGTAGCAAAAGGCGAAGGAAGGAAAATAATAAAAAAGGTGGAATCCAAAATGGGGTAGCTCATCTACAAAGTTTAAGATCATATTTTCCATAGATATCATATCATTCATTTGAGCCACCATGAGCATAAAGAGAAGTTGAGCTACTAATAGTAAACAAAGTGCCACATGGGAGGCAACCTATAGATGTTATTCCCATTTGAATGTTTTTTCCTAGTTTCTGTTTGATTTCTTTGGCTTGATCAATTTTTGAATTGGAATCGATTGATGTTTATGTTGATTTTGTTAGATTTCAATTTGTTTTCTTTTCAAATTTCTTGCTGATGATATGATCTTTATGCATTTGTAGGTTTCGGGATCATGGAGAGTACATATAAGCTTGGAAGAAGGTTTAAAGTTTTGAGAATCACTAATTCCCACAAATATGGGAAATCTCTCCAGAAAGTTTCTGGAGAGAAATCCCATATTCGTGGGAATTATGGTGATTCCCACAGACTTGAAATCCTCTCTAGAAACTTTCTGGAGAGGAATCCCACTCTCGTGACCCCTTCTAGAAGGGAAATTTAAGTTTCTCTCCCTCATTTTTATCCTCTCACCCACTTTCAAACTTTCACTTCTTCTCTCTTTAACCCATGATTTTCTCTCTTCCCCTGTCTAAAACCCTTCATTTTTCATCTAGATTTTTGGTATTTTCTTCATCCTTTCCATTAATCTTACATTCCTTCACTCTTTGCATGCCTCAATCATTCAAAAACACAAGGATTTAAGTGAGATTTTGTTATCTCTCTCTAAAATATGAATTTCACTGTCTCTCTTTCATTTTTGCAGTTTTTCTTCTCACATTGGCTCCACCAAGGATAAGTAGGGTCAAGCAACCAGTTGACGAGCTCTGTCTTCAAGTTTTCGGCGAAGGGAAAACCAACTAAGCAACAACCTATCGGGCCCCATTTTTTATTTACTCGAAAGAAGAAGGTGTGAGTTTCTGTGACTTTAGGAGTAAAGCAATATTCACTTCTATTTGGATTTCAAAGTATTAGAAAATATAGGAGTGAGACCTCAACTTGAACAATTAGCTACAAACATAGGTGGAGTAGATTTGTTAGGTGCAACATACCTATTTCTGCCACCCTATCTTTAGAGTTTTTCACAACGATTAGGTATAATTCTAAAATGGATTTGTTTTGGTTTTGGTTAGGTGGAAATGTTTTTAAACTTGATTATTCTATCATGTGTGAATTTTTTAATTTATCGAATGCAAAAATTTTAGATGACCATCTAGATTTTGACGCTGATGCTTATTGGAACACCCTCACGGGTGAAGAACATTTTTATTTATGTAATACACCGAATTCTCTAATCCAGAGTGCTAAGAATTTGCTGTTACGTAAATTTATGTGCCTGACCGTGTTTAATAAAATGGAAATCAATAAATGCTTAACTAAAGAACCTTTCTTTTTATAATGCATGGTAGAAAGCTTAAAATCAACACACCTTATAGAATTTTTCAATTAATAGTGAGTGTGATTAATAAAAAATACATCGTTTGGGATGACTCATATTACTTCTGCTTTGGGTGTATTTTATAATGTTCATAAGAAGAATGTGCATATTATTCCCCACGACTTGTTTGACATAATCATTTGAGACGCTCTAAGATTGGGGAGGTCTAATCTATAAAACTTCGCAATCCTCAGACTCGCACTGTAGTGAAAAGTAGGAGGGGTGTCATTGCATTCATAGACTGACCTTCCATATCCAATACTGCTCTAGAACCAGAGGAGGAAGCAGTGGTGGAGGAACTGAGGGAACCAGCAATAATTAACATATATCAATTGATTCTTGACCTAATAACCGCAAATCAACATCGGATGACATCCCAACTCGATGAACATAGCACTCAAATGCGGTAAGTTCACAAGGAACAATGCAGTTTAAAGAGAAGGTTCCTTAATTTCTATCGAAGGAACAACTTTGAACCTCCTACACCATCACCATCGCCACCACCATCCGAATAAGGTTTTCTTACCCTTCTTAATTTTTGTTGTTTCTTTTGTGTGACTGAATTTCATTTCATACCTATTTGTTTTCTTCTCATTTCTGTGTTCTATGTCTCATTTTAGTTTTAATTTCTTTAATTTTCGTTGAATTCATTTTCTTTTGTTTGATTTCATTTGCTTGTTTAAATTTATTTTGTTTGTGTTGTTTTCATTGCTATTTGGTTTGATGCCATTTTCACTCACTTGGGGTTTAACTTGTTACATTGAGGACAATGTGATCTTTAAGTGAGAGGAGGTGACATCAAATTTCTCAATTGTATTTTTAAAAAAAAAATTGTGTTGAATAGGATGCATGTTTAGGCATATTATATGTGCTTTTGTGTCAGTAATGGTGCATTGTGTTAGTAATGGAATCGCATTTGAGTCACTCTAATAAATATTGCAATGAGATTCTATCATGTTAGTTGGAATTAGATTGAATGCATGATTGAACTCGGATTAGGTTACTTGAGTAGAAAGTGAACCATATGGAGTGATGAAAAGTAGTTGGTTACATAAGCTTAGTCACAAATCGACATTTGAACAATGAGGTACTGTAGACATGTATAATGAGTTTTCACTTTATCCAAAGTGAGGATTGAGCCATATGACTCCATCTGTAGTCATTTCATTTCTTTATTGAGTGTTACTTCCATAGGGAACTACCTTCAGAACTTGCTTTGAATTAGTTTGAGTCTACTGGATGCATACTTAAAAGAGATGATCTAGGTCATATTTGTGTTAATCCTAGGCTTAAATGACCTACTCGTTAATTATCCCTTGCTAACCCCGTTGAGCCTTAACCTTTTGTTTCTAAAAACACCCAAAATTTTAAAATTTCCCCATTATCTTACCCTTTTCATAAGCTTAGCAGAGTATTAAGTAAAACATTAGTTAGGATTGCAAGAAACTTTTACCAAGACAAGTTGAGTATATTTCTACCCGTGGACTACATTGTATAGAGTGCTGGTTTTGATTCATAGTTCTTCCATGTATGAAAAAAATGAAAAAAGAAAAATGAAAAAAGAAAAGAAAAGAAAAAGGAAGAATAAGTGAATAGCATCAATAAGTGCAAAATATTGGTTATATTGGTATATCTCAGAGTATGTTTTAATTATCCCAATTTTATCCACTTCTTACTTTATTAATTGTTGTGCTTAACCCCCTTTCCCTTCTTTTGACCCACCTTAACGTTTACTACATTACAACCCTAAATAATTCCTTTTGATCTATTTATGCATGCAATCATTTGAAAGGAGAATTGATGTATTAGCAAACCTATGGTAGTGTAGTTTCCTATAGGAAGTTTGAGCAAAACACTAACCCTTAAACACTTGAGCAAAATGAGTGAAAACCATAAAGAATATTCAATTAGCATCTTTACTTATCTTTGAGTGATTGTGCGAATTGTGAGTTCACTTATGTAAACCAATGAAAAAGTAGTCATGATATTTGCATTAATTCGATATTTGAGTTGGTTTAAATTTGAGGGATTTTTTTCTTTGATCTTTGTGAAAATGAAGTGGTAGAATTGATTGGTTGTATTATTTTGCATGAGGACAAGCAAGGATTCAAGTGTGGGGATGATGATAGGTGTGCATTAGGTTATATTTTTATAGGAATTTGGCGTGTGTTTTCTAGTATAATTGTTAGTCATTGTTCTAGTTTAGGATTCATTTTGTATGTTTTCATTAAGTTTCAATTCCATTGTTTTTCTTGTGTGTATGATGCTAATTTTGGTTTCCATTATTGTTTTTGTGTGTTTGATGCTAATTGAGGGTAAGAATAGACCTTTTTGTGTAGGAAAGAAGAGGGAGCAACTTGGAGGTCGAACAAAAGATCAAAAAAGAGAAGACAAGAAGAGTGATTCTGTGCCCAACTCCTATGTTTGTGGGAATCATGCAAATTCCCACCAGATGTGAGAATTACAAAAGAAATAAGGAGTGTCTGTGACAAATTCCCACGCTCGTAGGAATCATGCAAATTCCCAAGGACGTGGGAATTGTAATTCGAGGCAATATACGAGGCTTCATTAAACCTAGGGTTTTTAGACTATTTAAACATAATTAAGCCTCCATCTTCAAGAAGAGATGACATCAACTAGTAGAAACACCATCCTTGAGCGAATAACATATGTTTGGAGCATTAAGGGAGGATTAAAGACAAGGATCATCATCAAGATTGGGGAAAATAGCATATCAACTCCAAAATTCCAGATTTTGGCGAAGAAGAGAAGGAGTCTTCCTATCCAATTTTCTGTCATTTTAATCTCTTCTATTCTTTGTAAAAATGGTTTATTTGATTGTTGATGATTCTATGGAGACCAGGTTAAGCTGATTTCATAGTAGGGATTGCTTTTGAACTATTTTGTAGAACTCCTATTTCATTGAAGTGAATAAAGTTGTCTTTGATTATTGGTGATTTTATTTGTTATCTTGCAACAAATTGAGAGAGTGAGTAAGATGATATATGTGTAGGATTATACAATGAGAGTTGGCAACCTATAGATGTATAATTGTCATGTTAATTGAATAGTTAGAAAAGAGATCTCGGCTAGTCAATTGATCACCCATAGGATAGTATAATAACTAGTTGAATCGGTAGAGTCATTGGGTAGGTTGAGAAATCTGATAGTTATGTTTTGCATGATGTTTTAGGGTGTGAATTGTTATATTATTAGTGTGAATTTGATTGTTGAGTGTGCATTTAGGGTTTAATTATGTTCATTTGTGTGTTTAAGTGTTTTTACGAGTTAGTTTGAATCTTTGAGCCTAAATTGTATATTTTTTCGGTACCTTGATGTGTGTGCTACTGTTGCAGGGAAAACAGGGAAGAACGGTAAAGATTTAAAGAGTTTCGGGATAAATGACATAGGCCACGATAGTGCACAAAGGCCACGGCCGTGACAAAGAAGGAAGAAAAAGAAGCATCCAGGCCACGATTGTGCACCTGAGCCATGATCGTGACAGAGAGCATCAAGTTAGGACATGATTGTGCACTCCAAGCCACGCTTGTGACAGAAAGGGTAAAGCGCCGGCCACGATCATAGCATAAAGGGCAATGATTGTGCCCTCCGTCAAGCTGACGCGAAAACTCAATTTGTGTTATTGTTCGGTCCATTTCGACCTCGAGTTTGACCTAGGGCTCCACAGAATAGATAGAACATTACATAGTAGCCATTGGCAGAGACTGGAGGGCAAAAAGGGAGTTTACAAGATAGAGAGTTTCTACAAAAATCTAGGAGCGACCTAGAGAGAAATCAATAGATTGAGGAAGGACACGAAGGAAGATGGGCATAAAGATAGTTTGATGTGAAGTACTTCCCAGAATAGGCAGTTTCCCATAGTCGCGACCTCTGAGATCCATTCCAATAGTGTTTCATATTGTTATTTAGATTTCATTATTGTATGAAATTTGAGTATTGATTGGATTGACTATTGATGAGTGTTGACCTTTTGTCTAAACTCACCTTCGGGTAATTTTGATTCTTGAGATTAATGAAATTTATTTGATGGTGCTTATTTGATTTATTTGTGATTCAATATCGAATCTACATAACTTGGAAATAAAATGAGAGGGTGAGCTGGTGAAAATCATTGGTTTAGGCTAACGAGAGTTAGGTAAATCAATAGGTAGAGAGTTAAATCAAATCGGTAGAGTCGTGTAATGAGAGATTGAGCATGGACACCCGATAAGTTAATAGAAAATTTCAGAACTAATTTAGGTTTTAGATCAATTGTAGATCAAGAGATTGCAATTCTAGTAATTTAAATTAGGGTTTATCAATTAGGGTTAAGAATTATAACTTGAGAGAGAGTAATTTACCTTAGGACTGTCTAGGCCCGTTAAATCGGAATTTGCATAATTAGTAGATTTTCTTTAACTTTGAATTGATTCCCCCTTTCTCTCACTTGGTTATTTCTAGGTTGATTTTTGGAATGTGGTGTGAACTGCTATTTTGTTTATTTTTGTTGCACTTTAATTTCTCAAATTTGACTACCAATTAATTTCATTTATGCATTAGTTGATTCATTAGGATTAGTTGCGAACTTAGCTGCCTTAGTCTTTAGGATTAATTCCCTTCCTCATGGAATCGACACCTTAGGTACTACGCGAACAACCCATGCGCTTGCGGCAATTACCAAGATTATGAATAGTAAAACTTAATGCGTTTAAACTTGAGCGAACAAAGTTTTTGGTGTCGTTGCTAGGGAAGACAATTTTAGTTTTTCAGTCTAAGGCTTTTAGTCATCGTTTTGTTTTTAACTTAAAAAAATTTAGAGGAGTTTAGGGCATAAAGTAGGGACACATCAAGACATTTTAGAGTGAGTGAGAGAACTCTGAAGAGTTGAGTGCCAAGAAGAGATAAAAAGAGCGATCATGGAAGATATATATTATAGGGAGCAAGGATATTTTAAGAAGTACAATGAGTTATTGTATGGTTGGGGAAATAACAACCCTTATTGGAACCCGTACACTTCGGGGTGGCAGAACCAGCCTAAATCTATTAGTCTAACAATGTAAGGACTCCTTTAGGACATCAAGACCTAGCTGAAGTTCAATACGATGAATTTAGTTCATGGGAGTCCAAGGTAGACAAAATAATGGATAAGCTTACAGATATGGAAGAGAACAAAGAGACTAGAAGAGCAAATTGATCTAGTAACGAAAAATCATGTTGTTTCTATTCATAACCTGGAGATTCAAGTAAGACAAATTTCCCATAAATTTTGTAACAGAAGTATGGAAGACTCTTTGAAAAATATGGAATTACATCAACGAGAGCAATATGAGGCTATCACTCTTAGGAATGGGGTAGAGCTAGAAGAACCAATAAGAAACCATGCTGAACCCTACCTTATAAGGGACCAAGAAATCAAGAAAGAGGATGAAAAAAAAGGATGGAAACCCCTCGTACTATCTGCCAGATCTTAGTGCAACTCGCTTGGACATCAAAAAATCTTGGGTAGAAGTTCATACAAAGAAACCCATCTTTTGGATTGATGATGAATAAAAGACATTCCGCATGAATTATGTATTTAAAAATCTGAAGATTAGTAACTCATTTAGAATAATTGATGTGTTCGAATCTTTTGAAAAATAATAGGATGAAGAACAGATGATGATAAACATCGAGTTTAAAGAAGTTTTGGAAATTTTTGTTCATGAAGTAGAAGAAGTAGACGAGATGAAGGTGATCAAGGAAGAAAGAGAGCAACTCACCTTCGTACATGACAAACTATTGGATTCAATGACAGATTGAAGAAGTATAGTTATTCCTTGTTATGTTGACAGTTTATCCGAAAAAAGGACCTTATTGCGCTTACTTGATTTCTATAGTGTTATCCACATTGTCTTTTTGATTATTCTGCAATTTGTAGCTTACTTACAAGCTACAAAACTGAGGTTAAGCGAAAAGGTTGAAAAAAAGCCACTCATAATTGATCTGGGCTAAGTTTCAAAGGATACAAGATCAAGCTAATAACCATAAATTAGCATGTTTAGTAGTTAGGTTTAAATTGTAGTGGTTTGTTTTAAATTCTTAAATAAGTTTTGAATGATTTGGAACGGCTTGGATTGCTAATTCTTTTGCTCTCTTGAATCACTTAGAAGATAGGGAAATACTCTCGATGCCAAGCAAATTGGGTCTCAACACTATTACCATCATCACCGCCTTCTCCATAGGATTTATTTCTAACCCAATTGCTTTAAATTTTTTTCCTTCCCAAATTTCCCTTTAGTGTTAGGTTGTTTCTGTGTATTACTGTTTTTATTTTTCATTGTCAACTTTACGCATTTCTTGTTTACTTAATTCTGTCTTTCTCTTTCATTTATATGCTTGTGTGTGTTTCCTCCTCACATTGAGGACAATGTGTTGTTCAAGTGTGGGGAGGGATTTTGTGTCTTTCTTTTGTATGTGATTTTGCAAGATAGGAATAGGTTGCATTGTGAATTGTGTGAAAATGTCAATGGCTTAGATTGAGTGAAAAAATTTTAATTTTGGACATAGTCTATTAGGTTGTGAGTAATCATTAGCCTGCGAAATTAGTACATTAAGGCCCTTTAGATAACTATATAGTCTAATTAGGACTTAATGTAAATTAAGCACCCCCTAGATTGTCACATTTCATTCATAATTTGAGGCCTTTAAACCTAAGTAGCTTGACTAGTATCTTTCATGGAAACAAAAAGAGAAAAACAGCAAGGTAAGTAAAAAAAAAAAAGCGAATGATGTGTTTAATAAAGGTTAATAATCACTATTCCACTAGCTTTCGGGCTATGAATAGAGCTAGTAGCCAGTTGAAAACGTGATAATAGCTTAGTAACTGTGTCGACAAGCATCACAAATGTGTGCCTTTGAGTAAAAAGGCTATAATGACGTTTCAACTAAGCTATTAATAAATGACTTAGTTGACGAGTCGGATCGACATTCATCATAAATGTTTGCCTCTAAGTAAAAGGATAAGTCCCAATTTAAACAAAAAAAATTAACAAAAACCAACTGGACTTGTAATAAGCTTGAATTTTTATGGAATTATACTTAAGAACAGTTACAAAATCTAAGGGACTCGAAAAATTATTAATGTGTGTGTATAATTGAAAAGGGTAATTAAGTTAACATTTAGGTCTTGATTTAATTGCATATTTAGTTCAAATACCCTAACAACTTATTTTATTTGTTAATTATTTGTCATAATTCGAATAGTTATGTCTAAGATCAAACTTATATCATAAAGATTAGAGCCATTGTCTCATTAGTGTATTGTGTGTTTATTTTGTTATGTGTTTGTTGTTTTGTTTGCTTGAGGACAAGCAAACATTTAAGTGTGGGGATGTTGATAGTTGTGTTTTGCCTGATGTTTTAGGGTGTGAATTGTTATGTTATTAGTGTGAATTTGAGTGTTGAGTGTGCATTTAGGATTTAATTATGTTAGTTTGTATGTTTAACTGTTTTTATGGGTTAGTTTGAATCTTTGAGCTTAAATTGTATATTTTTTAGGTACCTTGACGTTTGTGATAGTGTTGCAGGGAAAATAGGGAAGAACAGTGAAGACTTAAAGAGTTTTGGGATAAATGACATAGGCCACGATCGCGCACAAAGGCACGGACGTGATAGAGAAGGAAGCAAGAAGCAGCCTAGCCACGATCGTGCACTTTGAACCACGATTGTGACAGAGAGCGTCAAGTCAAGTCACGATCATGCACTCCAAGCCAAGCTTGTAATAGAAAGGGTAAAGCACTGGCCACGATCGTGACATGAAGGGCCACGATCATGACATGAAGGGCCACGATCGTGCCCTACATTGAGCTGATGTGAAAACTCAATTTTTGGGTTATTTTTCAAACCGTTTCGACCTCAAGTTTGACCTAGGGCTTCTACAGAATAAATAGAACATTGCATAGCAGTCATCGGTAGAGATTGGAGGGCGAAGAGAGTTTACAAGACAGAGAGTTTCTACAAAATTTTGGAGTGGTCTAGAGATAGATCAAGCGATTGAGGAAGAAGACGAAGGAAGAAAGGCACGGAGATAAGTTTGACTTGAAGTACTTCCCATAATAGGCAATTTCCCGCGGTCACAACCTTTAAGATCCATTCCAATAGTTTTTCATATTGTTATTTAGATTTCATTATTGTATGAAATTTGAGTATTGATTGGATTGACTATTGTTGAGTGTTGATCTTTTGTCTAAACTCACCTTCAGGTAATTTTGATTCTTGAGATTAATGAAATTTATTTCATGGTGCTTATTTCTTATTAATTGTGATTCAATATCGAATCTTCATAACTTGGCAATAAACTGGGAGGGTGAGTAGGTGAAAATCATTGGTTTAGGCTAACGAGAATTAGGTAAATCAATAGGCAGAGAGTTGAACCAAATTGGTAGACCCGTGTAATGAGAGATCGAGCATAGACTCCCGATAGGTTAATAGACAATTTCAAAACTAATTTAGGTTTTAGATCAATTGTAGATTGAGAGATTGCAATTCCAATAATTTAAATTAAGGTTTATTAATTAAGGTTAAGAATTATAACTCAAGAGAGAGCAATTCATCCTAGGACCGTCTAGGCCCGTTAAATTGGAATTTGCATAATTAGTAGATTTTCTTTAATTGATTATTTATAGGTTGATTTTCGGATTGTGGTTGGAACTGCTATTTTGTTTATTTTTGTTGCACTTTAATTTCTCAAATTTGACTACCAATTGATTTCATTTATGCATTAGTTGTTTAATTAGGATTAGTTGCGAACTTTGCTGCCTTAGTCTTTAGGATTAATTCCCTTCTTCAAGGGATCGACACCTTAGGTACTACGCGAATGACCCATACGCTTGTAGCAATTACCAAGGTTATTAACAGTAAAACTTAATGCATATAACCTTAAATAAACACGATTGTCTAGTTGATTCCCATTAATTCGATTAGGGACAAATATTTACACCTTGAGAGAGGGTAATTAGTATATTCGAAAATCTAGGGTGAGACACAATTCAGTCAATATAATAGGAGGGAAACGAAATAGGGAAAAAGCAATCTCTAATATTAAGATTCTTGAATTCAGATTTTCTACAATTTCGGTATTGTCCATTGTTTGCAATAGTCTTTTAATTTTAATCTAATTTTCTAGATTATTTGCATTTAAAAATTTCATTTCTTAAACAAAGTTGTGTCTAAATTAAGCAGTGTCTAGGCATCAATCCCTGTGGGATCGATATCTACTCTTTTTAACTACAAGTCACAACCCGTTCACCTGCAGTTTTTTAGCGTAAAACAAGTAGATAGGTTTTACCATCAACAATTATGTATACCAATGAAAGTAGTCATGATATGTATAGTATTTTAATATTTGAGTTGGCTAAAATTTGAGGGATTGTATGCTTTGATCTTTGTGACAATGAAGTGATGGAATTGACTAGATGAGTTTGATTTTGCTTGAGGACAAGTAGCGATTTAAGTATAGGGAAATTTTTTTTTGAGAAATTTAAAATTTTCATTGAATAATTTAAAGTACATTAGCGAGTGTTAACCAACATGGACAAAATGACATCATGTTCCACATGGACAAACGACGTCAGCGAGAGTTGAACATCTGATAGCTAACAAGGCGGATGGACAATGACGTCGTGTTATAGTAACTAACGCTAACCTAATAAAGCAAAACCAACTTCCCCTTTTACGAATCTACTAACTAATACTCGGTTAGGGCTAGCGATAGCAATATAAAGATGATGTGCCACCGGAGGCTCTCCAATCAACTTGCAACAGCTGGCCTAGACAGGTATCCTTTATCTTCAGCCATCTTATAGGGGATTGTGCTTTCTATGGACACTAATCCCTTGCATCTTCCGCAGTGGTGAGAAGGATTAACTCGAGCTTGATCTAACATTACCATGCTAGATCGGAGAGCACCAAAGAGATTAGTTAATCCATTTTCATACCCTTTGCTACTTCTTCTGCTATCTAACGCTTCAGCCAAATCTAATAATTAACTTTTGAGTTGTTCTTTGCCAGATCTGTCAATGTCTGTCGGGGAGGAGGCTGGCCCTTGAGGGGTCTATTTTAGGTAAGGCATTTTTTTCTGGTGATTCAAGTTTTCGGTTATGTCCTTTGCAATCCGAACATTTTCTTGTTACTTGCTATGATCTCCATAGGGGTCTTCCTTAGAGAGGTGTGGAGCAGATTGTTCTGATGTCCCCTAAAGTTTAGCCAAGCAAGTACGTGAACTCGTTATTCCTTTATACTGTGATGGAATAACTACATTTGTTGATCTGTTGAGATATGTTGGGTTCCTCTGTGTGAATATCTGCATATGTTGGTTTGTGGAACTATGTTGAGGTCCTCTATTTATATAAATTGAGGAGTTTAGGAAAGCATAGGATTTAGTTTATAATCTCCATATATGTATCAACCTATTGCTACAGTATTGGTTAAACAGATTGATGATCGGTTGTTCCCGTATGCTTGTAGTGGTGAGGTCAATAATAGAGCTTAGAGAGTTTGGCTTATCTCTAAACCTTTTGCTGTTCCTTTCCTTCCAAATGCTCTGAGCATATATAGTAGCCAATAGTAACAGGATATCATTCTCATGCTGTGCCTTCTGTAAATGTGGAATATCCAATATAACATCTGTAAGCCTGTCATAGGAGTAATCAGATGAAAATAGGGTTGAGATCTTTTTCCAAACTTCTTTGGAGAAAGAACAATCGAAAAATAAATGATCTTTAGATTCATCCTTTTGTTTGCATAGTAAATAGAGCCTGGAGATGGATAGGAAGTTTAACCTATCCAAGGTACTTATTCTGTTCAACATAATGAGCCATAATAAAAAGCTCACATTAGGTCTTAGTACCTTGTGCCAAATCAGTTTATCCCATCCAACAAGAGTAGCAAACCTTTCTCTCAGCCTTCATACATCTTTAGTAGTTATCTCTGAAACAGGGATATCCTTCCACAAGTAGGTATCACTTTCCCCTTGACTAGGGAATTGAGGCAAGGATAACATTCTAACCTCAATTGGGGAGAGGATCCAATTTCCATTCCTGATTATTTTTTGAAGCTTAGTATCCTTAAGGAATCAAATTAGTAAAGATCTTGCTAGTTGATTTTATACAAGTGGACCATTCCCTGTCTAATTATCAAACCATAATGAAATTCTTGCTCCTATCCCAATCTGAAATTGAATATACTGAAACAATTCCTCCCTCAATCTGAGTAGCTGGTTAAAAAACCAGGTGTAGCTGGTTTTGGGTTAAAGAGCCCACAAACTACCTTCTTTTAGTATGTAGGAGTGGATCCAAATGGACCACATGGTCTATTTCTCACTTAGTAGTCTCCAAATCCTTTTAGAAGTGGGTAGTCTATTTTTGCTGAGAAGCGATTCTAGGCCTAACCCCCCTTCTTCTCTTGGTTGGCAAGCTATCTTCCAACTAACTTTTTCTACTCCTTTATCTCCATTTCGTTTACCACATAGAAACTATTTCATCATTTTTTCAATCGTTTTGATTCCTTTTGAGAGAAAGAGGTAGGAACACCAGTAGGTATTCATAGACAAGATCACCGATTTCAGAAGTTGAATTTTGCCACCATAAGATAGTGCTCTATTTGTCCAAACTCCCAATATTTTCTGTATCTTTTCGATCAAAGGGAAGTATTCGCAGAACCTTAGCCTTCTTGAGGAGATAGGAATCCCCAAATAGTGCGGGGGAGGATCTGTTGTGGCTATTCCTGTAATTTGGGACAAAGCATTGGAGAGATGAGTAGCACTTTTAAGGAGGATAAAAAAGTTTTTGCTTGGATTCACACATGGACCTGACATCTCGTTAAAGAGGCTGAAGGATTTCATCAAAAGAGTGACTAAGTATGCATTAGCCCTTCATAAGAGGATAAGATCATCTGTAAAATATAAACTGGTTAGTGATATTTTCTTACACTTGGAATGATATCTGAATTTGGGATCCAATGAGGTGTTGTGCTTTAGAACTTGAGTAAGGACCTCCATACAAAGTAGAAATAGGTAAGGGGATAGAGGATCCCCTTTCCTAAGCCCCTTTTTTCCATTTAAACATCTCCGTAGGGCATCCATTAATCAAAACACCATAGGAGTGGAGATGCATTCTTGAATCCAATGGATGAACTTTGGGGGAAAGTTCATAACCTACATTGTTTGAATAAGGAAACACCAGTTTACATTATCAAAAGCTTTCTTTAAATCAATTTTAATAGTGCAATTGTGGGGACTTCTCTTTTGATTGTAGCCTTTAAGGAGCTCCTGCACTAGAAGGATATTGTCCCCTATGTCTTTGTTAACCAAAAAAGCTCCTTAATTCTCACTGATCAGGTATTTTAGGACCTCCTTCATTATGTTGGCCAGAATTTTGGCAATGATCTTATATAGGAAGTTGGTGCAGGAAATAGGTCGGTAATCATTCCAAGAATGGGGGCTGGATTTCTTAGGGATTAAACACAGATAGGTCTTGTTTATTTCCTTCAGTAGGACTCCTTTTAGGAAAAATTCATGGATTGCATCATTAACTGTCCCCCCCAAACTATTCCAAGTTTTCTAATAAAAAAAGTCATTCAGTCCATCTGGTCTGAGGGCTTTAGATCCATTCATGCTAAACACATCCTTCTCGATTTCCTGGTCTGATATAGGTCTTGATAACTAGGCATTTTCATTATCTGGAATCTTAGCAGTGATAAATTGAGCAAGATTATGATTATGTACTGGTAAAAAATCTTCTAAACCCAGAACCTTTCGACAGAAAGCCATGGCCTCTTTAGCAAGATCATCTTGTCCATAAACTTCCCCACCTTCTTCAGTTTTGATAGAGGAGATTCTATTAATGTTCCTTCGAGCAATCAAAGAATTGAAGAAGAACTTAGTGCATCTATCTCCATCCTTCATCCAATTGACTCTAGCTCTCTGCTTGTATAAGGAGCATTGATGATCCACCACTTCTAAGTAATGTTTTAGTGCTTCCTTTTCTGCTGTGGCTAGGTTTTCATCTAAAGGATTTCCAGCCAGAGATTTCCGAATAGAGTGAAGATTCTCTCTAGTTTTCTCAACCTCCTTTGATAGATTCTTGCCTCTCTTACTGGTAAGGATCTTCAACTCCTGCTTGATAGCCTTAAGTTTCTGTATACATATGTGGTGCTTAGTCTCGTAACAACCATACTCTAGCCCCTTCAATATTGCTTCTTGAAATCCTGCCACACTAGCTATGAAGTTGTTGAATATGAATGGGTGGTGCATTATGAAGCATGTGACTAAGAAATCAATCCTTATGGAAGTATGATCAGAAATTCCAGGATCTAGGAAATGTGTCGTACTTCTTGGGAAGGTAGTGAGCCATTCCACATTTACCATGGCCCTATCTAATTTTTTCTTGATGTTTCATGTAGAACTTTTCTTATTGGACCATATAAACATAAGTCCTTTCATTTGTAGATCTAAGAGCTCCACCAACTACATACATTCATACAAATCAGGGGAATAGTTAAATAAGTTGCAGTTACCTTCAACCTCTGACCTGAAAGTAGTTTTGTTAAAGTCCCCACACACCACCAAAAGGTAGGTTCACCGAAGCCTTAAGCCTCCTTATATCATTCCATAATTTAGCTCTTTGGAATCCTATGTTGAAACTATAGACAAAAGTAGCTAAAATCTAAGAGTTTTCTATTTTCAAGTAGATCAGGGTATGTATATGTTGCTATCCAAAGTCCAGGACTTCCACTTTCAAAAATTCTGCATCAAAAGCTATGATAATTCTACCATAGACATGATAGTGATGGTTAATAATCAACTTCCAATTGTTTCCTAGACAATCCAATTTATTCAAATTTGCTTCCCTAATTTTTGTTTCAAACATACAAACACCTTAGGCTTCTCCTGACAAACAAAATCCCTTAAAGCATTAAGTTTGGAGGGATTGTTTATTCCTCTAACATTCCATACTATCAAGGTCATAATCAAGTTGTTTTGCCCTTGGAGCTTTTCCTATTGCTCCGAAAACTCTTCCTAAACATGGCCTGTTCAGATTTTTCCTCTAGATTACTGCCATTCTACATATCTGCCTTTGGAATGCTTAGTTCTTCTTGTCGAGTAGTAGTAACACCCTCACTTGGATTAGGATCATTTACTTCCATCTCAGTACCCCTGTAACTTGTTGAGCGACCGCAGTCTTCAGCTGTTTGATGAGTTGGTTCCTCCCTCTGCTAAACAAATACAATGTTAGTCTCCACCAAATTTTGGTCTGGAGTTGGTGTAAAGCCATTTGAAGGCTGGAGCATCCCATGGCTTTCCTCTATATGTTCATTCTCTTCGAGCTGCTTGTGATCCTCATGCTCTTGCCTATTCTTATCTAATCCCATTACTTCCCAATAATCACTTTTTAAGAAGGTTCTACCCGCAGGTTTCCATTCCTTGCCCTGAGCTTGTAGAGATGGTTTCCATTGATAGGTTACATAAACCTTATCATCTCTAAGAGAATTTTCATCAGCTAGCCAAAGGATAAGGATACAATCTTTCATTTCCTTTGTAATGTCCATGCTAATACATAATCGAGCAAAGCCTACTCTTTTCTTTAAAGTTGTATTCTCATCCATGCAAATAGGCTTCCCAGGTAGCTTGCCAATATACTTAACCCTTTAGTGGTCCAATACTCTAAAGGAATATTATTCGCCCATAATGGAATACTCTTCTTCTTGATTTTCTCAAGCTCAATTCCCAACTACCAATTTTGTAGGAATAAGGGGAACTGTGATATATGCCAAAGCCCTTCTTCTATTACCTTTAGGGCTTCCGATTTGGAAGAAAAGGCAAAGATGATATTATCCTCCTCAGATAACATTACCTTTATGAGCCCTCTACCTTTCCAATTCCTTGTGGCCCATGCTTGAAAGATAGGAAATGCAGGCCTTTTATCCACGAAGAATCCAACTAGTGTAGCTTCCTAAGTCTTTGCTCCTTTTTGTAAAATGTCTAGGCTAGGGCAACCATCAGCTTCCCTTCAAATTCAACTAGAGGGCTAAATATCAGTAGGGAATTTGATTCATCTCTGACAACTTTTTTTTAGGTTATCCTTGTGCCTCCTACCCTATTTCTAGCAGTAGTAGTTGCATGCCCCTTGGGATAAGCTTCTGTGGCAATTTGAGGAATGGTTTTTGCAATGGAAAGAGAGGGGGAAGGGGGCTGTAGTATTGGAATGGGATGGGTTGGTAGATTTAGGGTTAGGGTTAGGAAATGTGGATAAGAGAGGTGGAAAGTCTAAGTTCATGTTTGTGTTTGCAAGTCAGCTCTGGGACAGCCAAGAAGTAAGGAAGGAATGCCGAGAAGAAGAGAGGACAAGTAAGGGGTGCGTTGCAGGGAATTTTGAGTTGCGACTTTCAGATCTTAAAATGGGAAGATGTGAAATGAAAGTGGATAGGGAAAGAAGTTTGTAGGGTGAAATGGTATGGGAAGGAAGTTGGGATGAAGTATGTGTCTCTGCTAGCAGGTTTGAGAAGGAGAAGGGGTGCTTGCTTTGAGGAGTTAGAGGAGAAAAAGGCAGATAGAGGGTAAGAATGGAGATTAGGCTAAGGAGAAGGGAGTGATGATGGAGATAGATGAGAGGTAGGTGGGAGGAGATGAGTAGCAGTGAAGGTTCAGCTAAGGCATGGCGACGGTAGAGGTTCAGTTCGAAACGTGTCAAGTATGGGGAATTTGATAGTTGATAGTTGTGCATTAGTGTGTATTTTTCTAAGTTTGGGATGTGCTTCTTGTATAATAGGTTATTATTGTTATGTTTTAGGATTCATTTTACATGTTTTCATTTAGTTTGATCTCCAATGTTGTTCTTTTATCTTTGATGTTAATTTAAGGTAAGAATTGATTATTTTTATGTAGGAATGAAGGTTGAGGAACTTTGCAATGGAGCCAGAGACCTAAAGAAGAGAAGAAAAAAGGAAGAATTATGGTGCAAGAACCCACGATTGTGGGAATCATGTCAATTCCTACTATCTTGGGATGTTTAATCGTAGAACATATGCGGGGTTCATTTAAATTTTAGGTTTTCATGACTATTTAAGGGAATTAAGCCCTATGGACGAAAGAGAACATGAACCCTCTGTGTAGAACATCCTCCTTGAGTAAAAAACATAGGTTTAGAGCCTTGAGGAAGGTGAAGATTCAAAGATCATTAATCACCATTGAGAGAAGAGCTTACCAACATCAAATTTTTCCATATTCAGGCAATAAAGAGGAGTTTTCTTTATTTAATTTTTCTTTCATTTGATCTCTTCTAGTCATTGTAAGATGGAATATTCAATTATTGGTGATGTTATAGACACCATAAGTGGCTAATTCATTTTTTAAAGATTACTTTTGAACTATCTTGTTAAACTCTTTTTTATTGATTGGAATGAAAGATATCTTTGATAAATGTTGAATAAATTTATATCTTACAATAAATCGAGAGATTGAATAGGGTAATCTGTGTAGGATTGTACAACAAGAGTTGGCATTCTATAGACTTACATTCATCACGTTGATTGATTAGTTGAAAGAGATCTTGGCTAATTCAGTTGATCACCCATAGGATAACTAGTTAAATTGGTAGTGATTTGGTTGATTGAGAGATTGCTTAATCATCTTCATTTAATTTGATTAGGGATAATTAATTACACCTTGAACGAGGGTAGTTAATATAATTGGACATCTTATGTGAGGCATAATTCAATTAATAAAATAGAAGGGAGACAAGACAGGGAGGAAGTGATCTTTTCATTTTGGTTTTTTCAATTGTTCATTGTTAGTCATTTAATTTTAATTTGATTTTCTTGATTATTTCCATTAAACAAATTTGAGTCTTAAATAAATATTGATCTGAATTAAGTGGTGTCTAAGCACAATCCCTGTGGGATCGATATTTGTTTTTTCACTACAAGTCACAACCCATATATTTGCAATTTTTGAGCATAAAACTAGTAGACTGATTTGCAATCAACAAGCCTCTATAAGAGTCTTTTCACATTATGCTCTACCACTCACTGCATCGACCAAACTCCCCTCTATAGGTAACAATGCCTCGTGGAAATACTAGATAAGGAGTTGCTCAGATATGCTATGATGTGGACTGCTAGCACACAATTTCTTAAAGTGCTCCTCATACTCATAAGGGACTCTTCGTTATGTTGCTTTATGCCATAGATTTCCTTCTGTATACTTGCTGTCTTCGATGCTAGAAAATATTTTTCCAAAAATAACCTCTTTATCTCTATTCAAGTGTTCACACTCCTAGCATGTAGACTAAACAACCAATACTTTATTACATCATTCAATAAGAATTGGAAAGCCCTCAACATGATTTGCTAGTCTGTCACCCCTGGAGGCTTCATACTCAAACATACCACATCGAGCTCCTTGAGATGCTTATACGAATCCTCACTTACAAGACCATGAAAATTAGGCAATAAATGTATTAATTTAGACTTAAGTTCAATAGTAACATGCTTAGCAAAATTAGGAAATGTAATGCATAAGGGCCTTTGGGTTAAGTTTGGTGTAGCCAACTCCTTTAGTGTTCTTGGGTTTGCCATTGTTTCTTCAAATTCAAGTCTTGTTCTACTTCGAAAGTTGATTTTGTTTCCCTACTTAATTGCCGCAATGTCCTCTCGATCTCTAAATCAAATTGTACAGTTTCTCTATGAGGAGATCTGGTTACTACCACACACCAACACTAACAAACGTGTAAAGATTAACAAAATTAAAGAAATGATTATAAATAGATATATACACAAATCACCAATTAAAATCAAAAACGAAAAATAAAGCACTACACTCTCCAGAAACAATGTCGAAATTGATTGCTCATCGTAATAGTACACAAAATAACTAGACTTAAAACTATAGCTAGTGATAAGTCTAGGTATATCCCACAGAGAGTGTATGTAAAGCTTTTGTAATAAAAATCGGTGTTTAGGATTTTGGGGGGGGGGGGGGGAGGAAGCATAGTCCATTATCTTGTATTATCACATCTTTCTTTGAAACTATTAATTATAAATTAATAACAAGCTCTATTAACCTCAATTTTCCTTTAGGTCTTATTCAATTAAACTAATCTCTTTAATCAAACCTAGCTATCAGGCAACCTAGAACAAGCTCTCTAGATTTAGTCAGGTAGCCACATTATGAACTAGGAAAATAGACTAATCTAGGAAATAAATACACAAGCTCAGGTTATTTAACCTAGGTTATATTATCCCTAATGATTCAAAACCAATATTTGTCACAAATGAATCCGAACACAACAATTATATATTGTGTTTAAGAATTTAGCAACATTATATAAAATAACCAAATAGAGCATTCAAATCATCCTTACATAAAGAACCAAATCATTAAGTATAGAATAACATAAGCAATCCTTAAGAGAGAAAAAAACACAATATGTATAAAGAGATGCCCAAAAGGTGTCTTCGGCTTTGATATCCCTATAAACCAGAGCAAAGAGTATTAGTCCTCTATGGGCTTTCGAAATATGGGTGCTTTATCATCCATCTTGTTTCCAAAATTGATACCTAAATGATTCATACTCTTTCTTCCATCAACAAGTTGTATTTATACTAAAAATTAGGTTTTCAGACACAAATGGCAAAAGTCATAGCAATGAGCCTTTGAGTCACAACCATGAATGGCCTTATTGAAGCTCACAGCTGTGAGCTTTCATTACATGGGCATGACATAATAGTCATGACCATGAATTTTAGTATATGGTCGTACACGACCTCACATATACTTCATTTTATGCATTTTCTTATCTCTTCTTGACTCTAATCCTTCTCCTTCTTATTCCATTAAGATAATTGAGTGTGAATCTCAAGAAGGCAACTCAATGGGTATGCTTTTAACTCACTTTAGCTATTATACTTCCAAATTGTACCTAAAACCAAATATAAACCAAAATGAGTTTCTTTAACATTTCATAGCATTGGTCACTAAATGTCATGGAATAAATGTACAATCAATTAAGCATATATCGTTTTACTTAGCTAAATTGACCTTCAATTTCGTTTTTAATACTTTCAATTTAGGTTTTTGTGTACAAGATCACTAAGAAAGGAGAAATTACGTTTATTTTGGAAGTGGGTCCCATTATTGCCATGTATGCTACATAAGACATTGGTGGGTCTTATAAAAAGTGGAAAATTTAATTAAAAATTCACGTTAGCATTGACATAACATTTAACTAACATAACTTTAACGAGGTTACGGATTTCTTTAGTTAGGAGTCAATTAAGCTGACTTTGAAGTGACAAGATTCTTTTTAAATGCTCCCAAATTTTTATGTCTAAATTAAAAAATATTAAAGGCTAAAACATACCTTTACCTTTTTTATTATATATTAGCAACTATCTCAAACACATCATGATATGTATTAGCATCAACTAACAGGTTTCGACTAACCATACTTATTGTCATACATTTGACATGTGCAACAACTTCCTTTTAGAGCCTTAAATCATATAAATAATAAAAGTTAGTAAGTCAACATAATCTATATGCATACGAGATTAACTATAAAAATATATTAGCAATTAAATTTTAAAGCAGTTATAGGTGTTCACTAGCACCCTAAATCATAAGCATCTTATCTTTCAATCTCTATACGTCCATAAATCATATAAAACATACACAATTAGCTAAACTAAATGTTCATAAGTAATAGTTTAACGAGAACTTTATTTTACTGATTACTAGAATTAAAATTCCCTATCAATCACTAGAATCACTTTCCTTTCTTTTTCAATTTGTTTATTAGATCTTCCTTGTTATGGTTATGTTTCTTCCAAAGTATTTCTTCTCCAAAAAAATGATGACTATTTTAGACAAAAACTTATTTTTAAAAGAAAATTTTGACATATTTGTTCACTATTATGAAATACTTGTTTATCAATGTTTCTAAATTTCTAACCGTATTCTACTCTAGTGTACAACGGTCAACGGATAAGAATGAATCAGTTTTATGTTCTCTTATAAATTGTAAATAATTCTCTTCTCTTTTTATAACTTCTTGAATCATTTTAATCATAATTTTTATTAAAAGATATGCTTAAGATATGCCTAAAGCTAGATTCACTATAAGAAGTTTAGTTCTATTAGGAGACTTATTCCCAACCCTATTATGTAGGGATTTTGATTTGTTAAAAGGATTATTTATGGAATATTTAAAGAAGTTAGTTTTGTGTAGGAGAGGAAACAAAAATGTTACATCCACACTCTCTATTATTCTCTTCTGTCTTTATTTTGTTTCTTTTATACTTTTATCTCACTTATTTTTATCTTATTTTTTCTACTTTTATCTATCTTTAGTGTGGAACAATAGCCATGTGTGGTTAAATCCAAATTTTATGATTCAAAGGGAATCAAAACCGTACTTACAACTTTGGTAGGTTTTATACTAAACCTAGATTTTTATTTTAATTCAAGTATTTCTTGTTTCGAGTTTTTTTAATTTCTTAAGCAATTAATATTGTTTGATCTAACTAATTAATTTTATATTGATTGTTTTATTACTATCCGTGAATTCAGTGATTCATAATTTGTCATAAATGATCGACATAATTAGTAAGTAGGTTATTTATGTATTTTCATATTTAAGTTATGAGAAATAATAGTTGTAACTACGTCAATTATTTAATTTAAGGTTTTGTCTTTTTCATTAAGCTTATTGTTATCATCTAATTAGTATGAAATACTACTATAACCAATCAAACTTATTATTGTGACTTATGATGACTATCCTAATAGGTTTTAGACTAACTACTTAAGTTGTGAACATTTATTCTTTTTAAACCAGTGATGAAAGTTATAATAAGAAGAAATCCTTCCTTTGAATCAAAGTTAAGTACAATTGATTTTCTCAATTTAATGCTTAGGTGATTTATTTTTATTTTTATTAAATTTAGTTTATTAGTTAATTAATCATAAGCTCCCTATTTTATTTTTTAATTGAAATTAAGAAACTAGTTTTTTTTTAATTCCTCTTCGGATTTGACTTGGTTCCATGACTGATGCGAAGTTTAGGAATTGAAGATTAATTTTGAGACTTTGAAAACATGTTCAATAATTAACTTATAAATGACTATTCCATGGATATCAATGCCAGAGTCATCTCTACATATTTCCACCTTGTTCTATATTTTCTTCTTTAGAAGTCCTTTTGGTTTCCCATTTTAACTATCCTTAGCCCTTTTTGGGAGCCTAAGAATTGTGAAAGGAATTTTTTATGCTTTTAACTTAGACCTACCATAACAATACCTCTTCTTATTTCAATTTTTTGTGAGCATGACTTAGCAATATATACTTTGGTATATTGTTTGAACACCTTAATTGTTTATTTTGTGATAATAAGTGCCTCATATAATCTTATATTATCTTAATATTCTTATTATAACTTAGGTGCATTTTCATATACTCCCAATTAAAGGCAAAGATGTGACAACTTTCACCTACTACATATTCAATAAGAGATAGACAACGTCGCTTAATTCACTAACTATGTTTGACATTATTTTCATATGCCTCAACATTGAATGCTCTAACTTCTTATTTTCATTCATTTATGATTTATTATATATATATATATATATGTCAAACTTAATAGTGAGTGACCATAATTTGGTCACTAACATGCTACCAAAGCGTATTACCAATATAGAACATATGGCCTAAGTATGATAATACCTCTTGAACTCTCACATAACATTATCATCTATGTTTTGTGAGTTAATGAGTTCTCCTTTTACAAGATTATATATCTCACAGTTTTTCTATGTTGAGCCATATTGTCTTTTTTAGAAACTAATATGATTTCAAATAATGAGACAAGAGCCTTTTGCTCTTCCGATACATTAGATTTCCATACTTTAAAATTCCAAATTATTGACATTTAAGTTCTCCTCTTGTGAATTTTGGATGTGGTAGTAATTTTTTAGAGTATGGATAGTTTTCACAATGACACATTTAATATATGATTGTTTTTATTTTCAATTAATTTGTTCAAAACCTTATAAATAGAAACATTAATTATTATCTCAATTATTTACAAAATCAAAAGGTTATAAAGTTTCTAATCATCATCAATATATATAACACCCATGTATAAAATAATAAAGAGGTAAAAATGCATTTCAATAAATAAATCCTACCTATAATTTAATAATTATACTTAAAAAATTACGACTTTTTGATTCATTAAACATAGAAGTTGCTCATCCCTTACATTATGGGAAGTGATCATTCTAATAATATTTAATGGTCCATTATGAAACATGCTGCTTTCATCCTTTTAGACTCTACTTAAAAACATAGTATCACTAGGCAAGACAAATCTTTTTTATAAGCATTTAACATTCTCATTAATAATTCCCCTATTTCAGTCAACAATGTCCTATGCAATACCCAAATGAAGTGTTCTTCATGAATGAAGTTTTTATAATTTAAGCATAAGAGTTCATTAATCATGGCATATACAATCAACATATGAGTTTTAAAGTTTTGTCCAAATTGTATACAACACTCTTCCAACTATCTTACTAAGCTAATGATAAGTTTTCTTCATTTAGACATTCGTTTTACTCTTGATCTTCTCATTTTCAGGACTCTACTAAAATCAATTCAAGAGATAAAGCATCGTTTTAAGTGTTCAAATAAACGTATTACATAAATTAGAAAGTTGTCAAATAACACATTACTTGAATGTATCCCCATCAAATAAATAAATGCGTTGATCCTGGGAACTTATTCAATAAGCACATTTATTGAATATAAGGGTATCAAATATGCAAATTATTTGATGTATAGACTATCAAATAAACCAAATTATTTGATAAATAGAGTATATTGTTCACTATCTTATTGAACATCACAATTTGAAATTTATATGGAGCATATACTTAAATTATTACTTCAAAATTTTCAGATGATTTTTAATTAAAAATATTTATGTATAAGTCTAAGTTAACTTCGTACATACTACAAGAAGTAGACAAATGGTTAAGATATAAACTTTTAATGACAAAATTCAAGGGTTTGAAATATCTTTTAATAGACCTTGACCAGACCTTAGTTAAGTCCTAATAGACTTATAAGTTTGGCTCATACTTAGACTGACCTCTCATTTTATTTTTCATGACCAATTTTTAAGTCATAGGTAATTTATTAATTAACTCGTTGATTAATAATTTAAAAACTTAGTTGTTAAAATAACTTAATTTTATTTTCAAAATTATTTAATTTTTATTCATAAGCACTTGTACAAGCTTTAATATAATTAAATTTATCAATCAAAATAAGTTTAGGCTAGGATTAATGTAGGCTAATCTTATAACCAAATACTATCATAGTTTATGATAACCTATCCCTTTGTCCAAACAAGTGTATTCTTCCAATTTAGAATGCATTTACTAGTTACTTGATTTTTTTTAAACTTTTCATAGCCTATTACTAACTACCAAATGACAAATTCCTAACTATCAAACTATGTAGTAAATGGTGAGCTATGGTCGAACCATAGAGAGCTAAGATGCAAATGCTATTTCAAATGTTATAATAAAAGAAAACAAAACACCCTAAAATGATGAAGACGAGACAACTAATATACAATGAATGTAACCAAAAAGACAAATAGAAAGCAAATTTAGAAAAGTCTAATAACAATGGTAAAGAAGTAGGTTAGAGATATCTTTGGGATTTCAATATGTTCATTAATCCTTGAATCTAAACAAAAGGGTTGTCTCATCATATTGTTAGCCTATGGACTCGATTGCTCTCGATTAATTTCTTTAAAATAGGCAAAACTAATAAGCTTTTGAAATGCCCCGATCTCCACTATAACCTAAAATAGGCTCTCTAAGTTTAATAGCGAAGATGCATTAGGTACTACAAAACAATTAACTTAGGCCACCTACTCATAAGCTTGGAAGGTGTCACCTAAAGGTATGGGATCCTAGATTAGTTGATTAAGTATCCTGACAAATTCAACTAACCTATTGCTACTTTCTAGAATCACTATGGACTATTACATATCATAAGCTCAACCCTAGCCTTTAGATTAGAAAGTTACCTAAAGGGTGATCAAACCTATAAGCAATTCCTAATTCATGCCATTTATCCTAAATTCCAAACCAACCTAGACCTACAATCACCAATTTAAAACAAATTCAACTCCATTCTCACAATTTCCATCCCTCCACCCTTATAATATCTCCAAACCCCTTAGTAGTCCAGCCACAAACATTCATAGTAAGAACGACTGATATTAAATAAACAAAACCCATACTTAATTAAATAAAACCAAGGCTGGGAATTATAAACGAAGTGATAAAATCCGAAATTCAACACTAACTTAATAGAAATCAAAACTCGTTATACCAACAAATGACTAATCATAACCTAAATTATAAAATCTAATCTAATTGCATCAAAATGAAAATTCCAGCACACACAACTTGCATAAAACCTAAATTAATTTATGGTGAATCTAAGAACATGCATAAATCTTAACTATTAAGCACAAATTAATCTAAAACATCACAAATAAGCAAAAACCCATAACATAAACCATTAAACATCTAAATACACAACAAATTTATATCTAAAAAAAGAATATAAATAAGCTCAACAACCAAGATTAAAGCTAGAAAAATGAGGGAAAAAGCATCTATTGATATATCATAAAGGTTCCTTACAAATTTCACAAAGTTCAACTGTAGAATCCATTAAACATTCATTCTAATATTTTAAACCATGTTAAACTATGATTAACACTAAGAAAGCCTTAAACTAATGGAATGAATATGAAAATAAAGCATTGAAATTGAAAGAGAATAACTAAGCTTATGGAAAATAACAAAAACTTCTCTGCTAGTTCCCTCTTTTTGGAGCTTTCCAAAAATGGTAGATTTTTAGAATCACTCTCTCTCTTCTTGGAGTTTTTCTAAAAGTGGCAGATTGGAGGCTACCTCTCTAGGTTCACTTCTATTCTTTTTGTAGTATGTTCCATTTAGGGTAAAACGTAGGAGTTTTCTGTGCCTTAAAAGTCTAAAAAGCCCCTCAAAAACTTAAGTTCATAAGGCTGTCCGCATTTGTCTGCATTAAGGACACAATCGTGGCCTTTAGTGCACGATCATGGTGAGTTTATCTGCTCACTCTCATGATTGTGACTGACTCCTCATGATCGTGACCTCGAGTTATTTCTCAAGTTTTCTATGATTCTCCTCTGAATGCCCTTGATGGTTTCTCCTCCATAGATGGCTCTCCAAACTTTGTCAAACTTCTTCCTTTTAGCATTTATCAATGTTGACTACTTTAATCTACATATAAAAAAATTAACACAAATTGAGTATTTAATCACAACAATAGGATTGAAAAGACATTAAAATGCTTAAGCAAATATAAGATGATTCAATCCTATCAAATACCCCCACACTTGAAATATTTCTTATCCTCAAGAATTTTAAAAATAACCAAGATATTCTGTCAATTTGTTTTCAAAGAAGATCGAGTATATGCAATCCTTCAAACTTCGATAAACTAAAGTATCGAGCTACTACATATATCATAATCTTTTCATCAATGCATATAAACAAAGTCAAAGGTAGACACTATTGATCAAAGGTAAAATAAAACTAAGATGGATTTTCCTCACGATGTTCACTCATTTCACTCAAATGTTTAAGGTTGGTGTATCACTTAATACTCCCTCTAGGATACTACAGTACCATAAGCTTGCAAATTCACCAATTCTCTACCACATAGATTACATGTTATCATGGATCAAAAAGGCCTTTTAGTAAGATTTGTAATGGGGTTTGAGTTAAGGTAAGGCAAAAAGATCAAAGGGTAACTCACAAGTATTAACAAAGTGCTAAGTAAGAAGGTACATCCAAATGCAAATTCTGAGATGTTGGCCCCCGAATTTTTTTCGTTGAATTAAACAGGATTTGTTATGGAATAAGCATGGAATTTGAATTTTTGTCTTAAAATGAATGGAGTTGTTAAGCATGATTTAAATAAATTATGAGGTTATGATAGAATTATTATTGGAGTTTAATTATTTATTTAAATGTTAGTAGGATTTTATTTCACTAGTTAGTGAAATTAATGCATTAAGATGAATTGAGGGCATTTTTGGCATGTCACTTAAGTTTGGAGACCAATAAGCATTAAATGAAGGGTATGATTGACTTTTAACACTCATTAAGGGTCAAAAGGGAAGAGGAAAGTGTTGACTTGGTTATTAGAAGGAGAAAAACGTGAATTGAAGAGAGTAAAGTGAGAGAAACGAAATAAAAGGAGAAAGAAAGGAGAGAGAGACGTTCATGAGAGAAAAGAAAGAAGAAGCAAGTTAGGTTTCATCTTTCTTTAGTCTTCAAGAGTGATTTTGAGGTTGTTCAAGACGGGAAAAAGAAAGAGGAAAAGAAGAGCTTCCATTTGAGCCAAACATCTCCTTGTTTGGTAAAGATTCAAGGTAACCATATTTTTAATTTTTTGGATTTTTAGAAGGGTTTTGGTTCATAAAGCGTAGGAAATTTATGGGTTTAAGTATTCTAGAATCAATTTTAGTGAATATGCTTGTTGAATTCTCAATATGGATTCCTATTGAATTGGAATTTCGCCAATGTTGAAGGAAATCAAGTGGGGCAAGACGAGTAAGAGGAAAGACAATTTTAAGCAATTTTCTAAGCAAGGAATTAAGGTGGGTTACTTGTTTATAGTTGAGTTAATAAGCCATGAGAATTTTTCCTAATCAATATATTTGAATAATTTTCAATTGCTTTATAAATGTTATATTTATTGCTTCTTGAATGATTCAAGTATTAGCTATGCGTTTGGTACTTGAATCTTGATGATGATTTATGAAATGATGATGGAAATTGGTTTTGAAATATATCATGTTTATGAAAATCATGATTCCAAAATGTGCAAGATGATATAAATATGAAACTCATGTTTGTGTGGGTTTGAGGTGGTCCATTCTGTTATGTCATGTGCATGTTGACTCTGTTAAAGGCTTCTCCCGCCTGCCCGCTAGTGACATGGAGCTCCGTCATGGACTCCCCCATGTTTACGACTACACAAAACCACTATGTGGGATTGTGTTAGTTCGTTCTATTCACGACTACACAGGACCATTTCATGGGAATGTGTTAGCTCGTTCTGTTTATAAACCTCCCAAACCATTATGATTGCTTATGTTGTGTATGAATTTTTTGACAAGTTTGAGAATTTTAGAAATATATGTCTTTTGTTGTTTATGATGTGTTTAACAATTTTGAGAATTTGGGAAATACATGTGTTATGGCTGCAAAGCATTTTACTGCGAAAATGGATATTTTCTATGGTTTTGCTTATTTCTCACCATAAACTTGTTACCCACGAGCTTGTAAGTTCACCCCCCCCCCCCTCCATCCCCATGTCCAGGTGAAGAGCAAGAGATCGAGTAAGAGAAAGTGAAGGCA